>VDFB02385910.1:0-41345 GCA_007258455.2 Sequoia sempervirens | reverse complement strand
ATTTCAAATTTTCACCAAATATATATATTTTTCTTAAATAAACCTAGTAGTTTAGAAACTACATTCAATTTTCTACAGATTATATTCTTACATATTTTTGAAATAATATAGATAACTTATTGAAATTTTTACGTCAAGTTGCCTAACTCTGATTTTCCTAAATTTTTCGCCACTTAAGGGCCTATTTTTTCCATGATGATCCTGCACATAACCTTGTCTCCAGTGGCCTACTGCTATTGGGAACTACAAAATAAAAATCGATGCTATTGAGCATGAATTGAATTCTATTGGAAAAACCTATGATGTTCTTAATGACTAGGATGGAACACAAAAGAAAAGGATCAATTCCTTACAATTTGATCTTGCAGTCATTATGGTACAGAGGATGGTATTGTGAAGACATTTTGGGAAGTCAACGAGATAATTGAGTTGAGACTGGAATAGTTTATCGGTCTCCTGGTGGATGCTGAGAACAATGCACAAAATATTGCTATTCTAGATACTCTTCTACAAATAATTGATTCAATAGCAAAGAACAATAGTATTTTTCTATACATTAGGCTGGCAATGGATTCCTGAAAGACATGTCTTCCGAAAATAAAAGAAAAATACAAGGAAATATTTTGAGGAAAGAAGGATTGAGGTAAAGAATCATTTTTGATAACCTTTTTGTAAAATTTTTGAAGTAAAGGGGAGATAGAATTTTTTTGTCATTGATGTCAAAGGGGGAGAAAGGAAGCATGTGAAAATATTGAAAATAATTTCATTTCATCAAAAGATTTGCAAAGGTTGTTGTTGTTGGCTTTTCACATCTTGTGTTGCCATTAATGACAAAGGGGGGTATTGTTGAAGGATTAAAGGATGCATCAAATGGTTGTCATTAATTTCAGTAGGTTGTCATTGATGTCAACACAGTACTATATGTATGACTCATTTACCTGAAGTTATTTCCCATTGAAGATGACCGTTATATGTGGTCCAATGTTTTGGTTTTTAGGTCTGGTTTCTATCGTGTGACAAATTATGATTCAAATATTTGAAGATCTTGGCCGACTTATTGTGTGCAATACTTTATGGATGTTTTGGATGACACAAGAAATGTGTTAACCTTTTTGAACAAAGGAAAAGGGGTCTTCACTTCCTTATCCACGCTAAAGGGGAATAAGGAGGAAGGGATCCAATTTCGCAATATCCACACTCAAGAGTACTCTAGAGACCTCAACCCAATGAATGATGTGAGATCTGACTATAAGGTATCCTTGGAGATTAATGAGAATAAGAGAGGGGTTCGCCACCAAGTGTAAACTTGAAAAATGTAAAGTGTTTGAAAACATAATGTAGTATGCAAACATATGCAAAATGGCTATGAAACCAAAGAGAAAATTGAAAAACTAAAAGTGTGCACCTGGGAACTTGCTGGAGATGGAATGGAGAATGTAAATGTTGCTAATCCTAACATTTTGACCTACTGGGACTTATTCACCATTCTGGGTGAATTAGTCCCAGATTTGGAAAACTATTTCAGAGCCTGATTTAGCCAAATGGGTATCTAAATCTATATAAATCTCTAAAAAATAGGTACAATGGGACTCATTCACCACTAATGGTGAATGAGTCCACCTTGACTTTTTTGAAAACTCAAAAGTGGATTCTAAAGCTCTTAGTTTGCTCTTTTTGTACCTCTAGGTGTCTGGATTCGAAACCTTGTTTTTTGGGACTGTGACTTTTTATGAATATTTTGACCTTTCCAATAGGGAGATGAATCCAACAAGTTTGAAACATATTCTTCAATCATGTCCAAGCCATCCAAGCACCTAAATCTGCAATCACACAAAGGAAGAGAGAGAAAATGTTGATTGTTAGCAATTGGGGGTTTTCCTTTGTCAAACTCTATTTAGGTAATTAAACCAAAATGATATAATAATGAAGCATGAAAAAATAAACAATTTCAATTAGAAACTTTCCATGATGATGGATCTTGAATTATTGCAACAATTGATGAAGAATCTTGCTCTTAAATGCCTTAGAAGTGATGAATTGACTTGACAACATGTAGGCTTGATGATACTTTGATAATGAATGGATAAAAGGTCTCCTTTTATAGAGAGTTAAGTGAATGGATAGATTAAGGATCATGATCAAGGGCCAAGATTAAATTAGAAAATAATTTAATTAAGGGTGGAGGTTAATTAATACATGGATAGATAAAGACTTGAGGTGGAAGATAAGATTGGCATAGAAAAAGAGCTTGTTGGAGAAAATTAAATAATAAAAATTATTTAATTTAGGTGGCCAACATAGAAGAAATAAATAAAATAAAATTGATTTTATTTATTTAAAAAGAAAGATGAGAACAAATAATTAGATAATTAAATAATTAAAATAATTATTTAATGATAGAGGAAAGGTGGAGTGCTAAACATTAAATAATTAAAAACAATTATTTAACGGAGAGTGAAGGGATAATTAAATAATTATTTAATTGGGGAGATAAAGAAATGATAAATAATTAAATAAATATAACATTTATTTAATTATAGAGAGAAAAGGCTAATGAACAATTAAATAATTGAAATAATTATTTAATTATAAAAGAAGAGGAAAAAGCTTAATTTTGTATTAAAATAATATTTAATTCAAAAGTAGGGAGGAAAGGACCATTAGATTTAAATGCTTTAATAAAATTCTAGAAAAGTGTGAAAGTCATTTACCATTCTTTACAACACCTTTACAAGACATGCATTTTATTCAATTTACAAGGGTCCAAGACCTAATGCAGATGTTTAAAACACCTCACAACACTAGACCAAGGTGAAATTAGGTCCAAATTATCATTAATTGTATCGTAGAAAAATGGATCTTTGGACATTTTCATGCTCATTTGGATCTTTCCTTGTAATTTGGCTTGATTTTGCATTGATTTGATGTTATAATGTGGTCAACACATTCACATTAGCTCTTGAGTCCTTATAAATCATTAAGAACTTTATGATGTCTTGTAAAAGTGTTGTGAAGTGTTGTAATACATTTTCACACTTTTCTAGAATCTTCTTATCATAATTCACCTAAATAACCCCATTTTAACACTTACCAAGTCTTATTTTAAAGTTTTGTAAAGTGTTGTAACAAACTTTCACTCTTTTCTAGGCATGCCATCAATAATTACACCTTTCTTATGCCTTATTTGACACCTTTATGCACTTACATGCCTTAATTAAGTGTATTTTTTAATATAAACCCGATAAACATCATTTAAGATAACTTAATTCCTGAAACCCATTCACATACCTTGAGTGGGACCCATTTTCCATTAGGGGCGAATGAGTCCCTTTTGGCACAAATATCAAAATAAGTTCAAATTTCTAGTGGGTTTTTATTTCTTAAGACCTAAGGTCGGCTTGTGATGTATTTTTGAGAAATTACGGCATAATTTTGTATAAATAAGAGATTTTCTATTCATTTTAACCCCCATTCATTAAAGTATCCCCATCAAAAATTTCATTCAAGCAATCATTCATCCATCAAGCACTCAAGCATTCCTAATCATTCAATCAAACAATCTTCAAGCATCTTGGAACAACCATTTGCATATATTCAAATTTCAACAACAAGGGTTTGGTGAGTAGTGACATTGCATGTTGTTTATTCATCATTCTCTTTATATTTCATTTCATTTTCAAGGGTTTGATTACAAAATTAGTGTTTGACCAAGGCAAAACCCTATACTCTAAGCCTTAACACATTTTCCCCTCTTTGCATGCGTGTTTTGCAGGTTTTGTATGTAGATTTTTCAAAGAGCTAGGTGTTGAAAAGTGTTATCAATCCATCAAGATCATTGAAAGTCAATAAAGCCCTAATTGAAGCTTGGAGAAGACTTTCCCGCCGGATTTTATAGTTTCAGATTTAACAACCTGTAAGGAAGAAAAGTGTAGACCTAAAGCCATAGATTTGACCTTTGAATTTTCAAAATTCTATATGTGGACTAATTCACCATCTGTGGCGAATGAGTCCCACTACCAAGGATGAAAAAATACTTTTTGAAGTTTTGTGTTCCCAACATCCTGAAACCTGTTCCAGCATATTTTATAGGAAATAGGACTAATTTGCCCAGGTTGGCGAATGAGTCCCATTGGGCTTCATCAGTAATTTCTACTACATTCCAAAAATCCTCTGCATCAGTTTCCAGCCTCCAAGTGCACCTCTTCAGTTTTGTTAAATTTTGTTATTGTTTGTTCATCTTTCTAGGTCTTTTTGTATATCACAACGTGTTTTCAAACATTGCACATTTCTTTAGTTTTACATAAATAATCAATCTCTTTTATTAGTTTTTCTGCATTTAGGACATTTGATTTAGGTGCATTTCAATCATAACTACATTAGTTTGAGTGAGCCATCATAGTTTTTGGTCTATCTCTCTCCTTTTAGGTGAAAAACCCTAAGAGTGAAAGAGAGCCCCCATAGCCCAAAAATTGTTGGTTCATTTTGGTGAACCTAGATTTAGAACATCATTTTTTGACTTCAATTGAATTTACATCCTAGACATACTTTTCATTGCATTTTGCATTGCTTCATTTACATTCTAGGGTTTTGAAAATTGCATTAATGAAAAACTCATATAGATTGAATTTTTGCATTTGAATTCATTGAAAAACACTGAAATTATGCATCTGCATCATAGTTCTGCATCAACAAATCTGAAAGCATAAAATTCATTTTAAATTTTTTGAAAAATTTCAAAAAAATTCATCCTTGGACTCATTCGCCAACCTGGGCAAATTAGTCTAGTTGCACATTTTGCACAATAATTTCTGTCCTTTCAAGTTCATTTTCTTCATTTTTGCTTGCTATGTTTGTATTTCTCTATTGCTTTCCAAAATTTCTATTATCAACATTTTATTGTTCTTCATTTACATTGCATTTACATCCACCCTACATTTAGTAACCTTTGCATGAGTGTCTGGTGCCCTATTGATAATACTTTAGTGAGAAGAAGTTTGAGACTCATGGCATCCCATGATAGGACACTCATTGTGGATCTTGGGTTATCTAGAGGGTATGTGCAGGATCATGATGGGCCAAAAAGTGGTGATATGATGGGTGTGTGTAGGGTATGTGGATGACGACTTTATTTTACCCAAAATTGATGAAACGAAAAAGGTTTTTAAAGGATATTCTTAGCTTTCCACCAATATAAATTATCCTTTACTTTGAATTTAATAAATAATTATTATTCATTTTCTATTTGAATTATGACTAAAGTCCTGATTGATAGGATGATTGAAAAACATCTATAGCTTTCAAACGATATCATATTTTTTGAATCATGCGTCACATTCTATGCTTTGCATACTATAAGATTAAAAAAAAAAAAATTCATGAAGTTTTGACCAAGTTAAGTGTTGATGTTATAGCTGCGGGCCTCATACTTGCAACAATGATTTCTTTTATCAAGTAATAAATGAAATATAGTCATTGGCTATTTATTTATTGAAGATGACTTGTGAAGAGGCACTTCACTTAATTATCAAATAACATTTTATTTAATGTGGCCAACTTTTTTGTGAGACACAACTTTTCATGGAGAGGCCGACCTCTTATGAAGTGACACATCTCTTGGGAGAAGTCTTTCTTATATTGTATGTATAGGTGTTGCTTTCTCCTTCATTCTATCATCATTTTCAAGTGAATTTTGCATATATAATCTAAAGGAAGATTAATACTTACAACATATTGATATTATTGGAGTTCTATATTATTCTTGGATGTGTATTTGCACAAGTGTGGTGCTATCATCTTCATATTAGATTGGCCTTGTGATTGGCCTCATTGTAAAGAAAATGTGTTGCTCTTTTATTCAATATATATGTGATATATTTTGTTGGGTTTTTCTCCCACGAGAAGGAGGGTTTTCCCACAGTATCTTGTTGTGTTATTATTGTTCATGTGTTTTTTTCTATTTATGCTTAAATTAATTCTGATCCTAAAAACTAGCATGGTATCAGAGCGGGTCTAGGAAAAGATCTTATCAGAATTGGTTAAAAAAAACTTGAAATCACGAAAGAATGTGTTAAGTTTGGTTTTGAAGAATGGTAATGACTACATATTACTAGGACGTTGAAGAAGACCAAATCAAGAGTTGAAAATAAGGAAGTCAGGTTCTTGTTATTCTAAAGCAATCCTTAATTCCAACGATAGTGTCATTTCAAGAGTAATAATACCTATCAGTGTTATCATGGATATTCTGTGACACAGGATCATAGATTCAAGAGTAGAAGGGGTGCATCAATTTTTACCTGTTGGGTCCTGCCTCCTTGGCAACTTCACTTGCCACACCTATATATTCCTATATTGGCATGGTATAAGACAAATCAAGTGTCAAGAGAGGGAATCTAATGTCATATGACATTGTGAGGAGCGTCTCATATACTAAATCTGGTGAGGGCAACAACCAGAGGAATGGACCGAGAATTAATACAAGTCAAAGAGAATAAGGCAGTTTATTATCAGGCATGTGTTTATTTATGCACATATATTGGAGAAGTGTCATGCTAAGAATCTGGTGACTGCTGGAAGATTTATCGAGACTTTGAATTCACTGTCCTATTATTATCATTGTTGAAGTCATTGGGTCTATATGCTGACTGTCGGAAGATCATGGTCATCATTGGCATCATCGGAGTATCACAACTATTGTCTCTTCTGATAAATGTGATCATTTGTGGCAAAGCTTCTCTATGTCAGGGTTTAGAGGAGGTTGATTAGTGACATTGAACATGTCATTATGTCATTGCAGTAGATTTCTAATAACATTGGCCTTGTTTTTTATGTTGTCAATTTGGCTTCTTTATATTCTATTGATATAATAACCCGATATTGGACTGTAATGGAGGTAACGTGGGATGGTTCTAGATATATAGAATCAATAACAAGATAAGTATTTCATGTTTACATAATGTTCATGAATCTTTTATGTGGTTATTAATTCATGCTATAATATTGGAATAGTGAATCTTGTATGCTTCTAGCATTAATATTTCTTTAGGGTAGTTTAAAATTTTAGTAATCTCTCTCTAAAATGCTTCCATGACGGATCAAGGAGCAAGAGGGTGATGAGAGATTGCATAGAGAAGAAAATCTTGAAGCATCCTATGAGGAAGTCATGCCGACTGGAGAAATGATCAAGCATGGAGTCATAGCTTGCAACCATGGGACTGAGTTGGTGGCTAGAGACATCTCTAGAAGAGGAAGAACCTATTCTGGTTATCATTGTGATCAGTTACTTCGAAGAGAGAGTTAAAATCTGAGGATTCAAGGCTCGAGTTGAGAGCATGTCCGAGAAAAGGATTGAGATTCTGTCAATGGAGGAATTTCACTTCCAGAGGATTTATTTGCAATCTATGAGGCAGGGATCAAGAGGGAGTTATGTGACTTACTAAGATGAAGTGAAGGTTCTTGTGTTGCAAGGCCAATGCTAAAATCCTTGGAAGACCTCTTCAAGTGTTGAGATCAGAATTGCATAAGAAAAATCTTCTGGATTTGACATTGGGAGCTCCACAAACCTATTCAGAATAGAGTGATCTGGGATGAGGTCGAGGAGGACAATCTTGAACTCTCTATAGTACCAGAGGTGTGCACTAAAAGCTATTTCTCTAAGGAAATCATTGTAGGAAATATTGGACGAGGAGGTCAGAAGGTTGATGAAATTACTTGAAGCTTTAGAGGGAGTCACATCATCATGAAGATCTATGTTAATGCATTTTCCTCTGAGACGGAAAAATTTGAGGTGTAAGCCCTTGTTAATGCATTTTCCTCTAAGACGAAGGAATTTTAGGTGTAAGCCCTTGTTAATGCATTTTCCTCTGAGACGAAGGAATTTGAGGTGTAAGCCCTTGCTAATGCATGTGCCTTTGAGACAAAGGAATTTGAGGTGTAAGCCCTTGTCAATGTATCTTTCTCTGTGATGGAGAAATTTGAGGTGAAAGCCCTTGTTCCACCCTCTGGGAGTAGCTATGGTGGATGTCATGTTGAAAAACTCCATGACAACATCACGTTGAGAGACTCCGTGATGATTTTTTTTTGCACTTGTGTTTAGCCACCCTCTGGGAGTAGCCATGGTGGAAATCATGTTGAGATGATGACATCACATTGAGTGACACCGTGATGGGAATTTGTGCACATGTTCTTTTCCATACATGGAAATAGCCATGATGGACAATATCACATTGAGTGACTCCATGATAAGCTCTTTCCACATATGGGTGTAGCCATTGTGGGTGTCATGTTGAGAGACTCCATGACCTTAGATATCTAGAAGTATTCCTCCCTAGCTAAGAGGGAGTGTTGATGTTATAGCCATGGGCCTCATACTTCTAGTAGTGATTTCTTTGATCAAACAATAAATGAAATATAGTCGTTGGCTATTTATTTATTGAAGATGACTTGTGAAGAGGCACTTCACTTAATTATCAAATAAAATTTTATTTAATGTGGCCAAATTTTGTGTGAGACACAACCTTTCATGGAGAGGTTGACCTCTTCTGAAGTGATGCATCTCTTGGGAGAAGTCTTTCTTATGTTTTATATATAGGCGTTGCTTTCTCCTTCATTCTATCATCGTTTTCAAGTGAAATTCACATATATAATCTGAAGGAAGATCGATACTTATAGCAAATTGATATTATTGGAGTTCTATATTATTCTTGGTTGTGTATTTGCACAAGTGTGGTGCTATCATCTTCATATCAGATTGGCCTCATTGTAATTTGAATGATGAATCGTGAAAAATTAGCAGTTATTTAAATGTACAGAATGTCTTGTAATTGTTAGCCTATATTATTATTTCTCTATTATTGTTTTTGTGCATGTATAAGTGTTTATTATTGAGCTTAGAAATGTTGAATTAAGGAGTGTTCATGGACATCACTTTTCTTCACTCATCCATACCTTCATCTCTAGTTAATGTTTATGTGCCTATTGTTTTAAAATAGAACATAAACATATTTTAATTTTCTCTTTTATTCAATATATATATGTGATATATTTTGCTGGATTTTTCTCGCTCGAGAAGGAGAGTTTTCCCAGGGTATCTTGTTGTGTTATTATTGTTCATGTGTTTTTTTTAATTTATGCTTAAATTAATTCTGATCCTGAAAACTAACGTTAAGGTGGTCAGACATACAAGTTTTTATATTTTTTAAAAGTTGTAATAAAAAAATCATAATTAATTATTTACTACGAAAAAATTACAAAAAAATATGCATCACATCGGGACATGAGTCTTCTACTTATATCTAAAATATTATAAAAAAATATCATCATTTTATTGTGGTTAGGGTGGTCAAATAGACACCTACTTCTTATTTTTTCCCTGAAATTTAAGTACTATTGCATTGAAATTTCAAAATTTCACCATATATATATATATATATTTTTAAATAAACCTAGTAGTTTAGAAACTACATTCAATTTTCTATAGATTATATTCTTACATTTTTTTAAAATAATATAGATAACTTATTCAAATTTTTACGTCAATTTTCCTAACTCTTATTTTTCTGAATTTTTTGTCACTTAAGGACCTATTTTTTCCATGATGATCCTGCACATACCCTAGAGCTACTACTCCTAGTATTGATAATAGTGCATTAGGCAAGGAAAATACCTTTAGTAACTCTTTTCATTCAGGTAGCATGCATTTTGAACATAAGATTGATGACATTCCACAAGAAAAGATAATTCCAATCCATGAGGACTTAGTGCACTTGCAACACCAAGTTAGCCTTGAAAACATATCTTCCACTGCAATTCCAACCATAGAAAACATCCACTGTATGCTTGAAAGTGATGAAGGTCTTGACCTTGTGCAAAACATAGTTAAAATCTTTGGAAAACATCTTCCTTCAACATCTAGTGCTCCTATTCCAACCAATAGTGTGACAAACCAAGGAGGAACTTGAATTCCTCCTCCCTCAAAGGTAGCCTGAATTCCTACCTATACCACTCCCCAAGTTGCAACTGTAATGCAACCTGTTAGTAATGTGATTCCTTCCTTAGGGATTCCTGCTAGTGTCTCTAATTCCCATGTGGCATCGACTGCTCTATCTTCTACCAAACAACCACCTATAAGTGTTCCATTCACTTGCCCCACCACTACATACACTTCCTCACCATTTTCACTTCCACCTCATACTTCTTACACTGACCCTCTCATAACACAAATTATCCAAACCATTTCGTCCATGCAGAAACAAATATCCACTATAAACCAAAATCAAAATGGACCACCTACCTATTATGTTCGAAGTAGCCCACTATCTTTGGAAATATTATGAACACCGATGCCACAAGGAGTGGAGATGCCAAGATTTGAAAAGTATGGAGGGAATGGAGATATTTCTAATCATGTTAATGACTATACTACCTTATGTAGTGATTTTGTCCTTGATGATAAATTGTTAGCAAAACCATTTCCTAGGACTTTAAAGGACACTACCTTGGAATGGTTTTCCTCTTTACCGAATAATTCAATTCATTCATTTAATGAACTTGTTGATGCATTTATAAATCATTTCAAAGTACACATGACTCCAAAAAAGAGATTGGATGATTTGATGAGATGTAAACAAAATGAGGATGAAAAGGTAACCAATATTATTTCCCACTATCAGTCACTTTATGCCCAAATTGATGTTAAGGTTCCTAACCCACATCTCCAAAAGATGTTCATAGAAAACCTAAGAAATTAAATTCAAGATAAATTGACCATGATTAAATTTCCCTCTTTCATACACTTGTGTACTACCCTTTGTGATTATCACAATTTAGTTAATAGTCGTGATGCAAAGTCCACTTCTAGCCAAGTTGAGAAATCTGAACATGTGAACCAAACCAATTCACAAACCTTTAGAAAAGAAATATGAGGTTATGCGAGAAGGATATAGAGGCAAAAAAATGTGTGAATGTAGTAGATCAGAATAAGCAAAATAGGCAAAGACAATAAGTGTGCAATCAGAGCAGAAGTATTAAGTGATTACTGATATGCAATACTACCTTTATAGAGCTTCATCTGGAACTAAATTCAACATAAGAAAGGAGTAATTCATTAGTTCACTTTTGGCGGTAAGCCATAACTTTTGTATTCTAGCAGTGAGCCATCTTCTTTGTATCTCTTTGGCAGTGATCCCTCTGGGTTGTAGCCTTGTGGAGAGTGAGTCCTTATTTTAGGTAGTGAGCCTTACTTTAGGTAGTGAGCCTTAATTTAGGTAGTGAGCGTTATTATAGGCAGTGAGCCTTTTTGTAATCGGTTTTGATATTCTCTATAGTGTGAGTTAATCCTCACCATAGCTTTTCCCTCATTGGGTTTTCCACATAAATTTGGTGTTACTATATTTATGTGATGACTTTTAGTTTTTGCATTTACTGGTAAATCATTTATGCAATGTTTAGTTCTTGATCTGTTAAATGGGTAAGGCATTTAATTTGGTGAGAACTAATTCACCCCCCCTCTTTGTTATCATGTTCAACATATGTTACATCCCAATTGTGTGGTCACTATTTACTATTACTACATAGGGTAAATATGAATGTAATGTGAACTCTGAAGATGGATAAATTGTGCTTGTACCTTTTTATCAATATGAATGTTATCTCATTTGATGTTATCTTAGTTGATGTTATTCATGGGGAAATACTGCATATATGTGAATGCATGGTTATTGAATTAAAATTCTAACTCTTGGAGATGTTTTATGTATACTACATATGTTGTGAAAAATTTACTATCATGTGCATGTATGTTAGTGGATGCATGTATATTTTCCATTCCTCTAGGCGGAGGGGAAGTATCTAATGCAAGAGCATCCTTGGTTCTTGGCAATCTTGCATCAACCAAAAAAATATTTTCTTTCAATTTTTCTTCTTTTTTTTTTCTTGCTTAGTTCATGTTGGTGGATTCATCATATTTTCTCACCAGATCCTGTGGATCGATGTTTAAATCGTGGACATGTTCATTTTCCTTATTCCAAGATTTGAGTGCGATTGGATCTTTTTCTAGCAAGTTATCGCTTCCAGATTAAGTGGAAGTTTCTTGAACCGACACCATAATAATTTCAAACCTAATGGCTAGTTCGATCACTTGTGGATCTTAACAGTGTGATTCAAATTGTTTTGTGGAGTTTCCCCGACCCGAATTATAGGTCCACACTTCATCCTATGCACCTATTGAGGAGAAATTCAAATTTGAGGCTGACCTATTCATGCACACGTTACATTTTCTTCATTGGAGATTGTAATGATCTTTGGATGACACAGATGATTCTAGATCTTTGGATATGATATAAATCATTGTAATCGATCATTAGGAAGTAGAATGAAGTAGAATTAGGTGAATATTAGATTTGATATGTAATATTTGAGCTCGCATATAGGAGCATATTTGAATGTTGTAATTTGAGCATGTGATATCAGGCCTATGAGCCAGATCTGTAAGCTCGGATGTTGTCAATCGAATGTAGTCAAGATTTCTGTTAATGAGAATGTTTGAATCTACATTTTCCTCCATATTATATGTTGCTTCTTTTGTGTGACTCTTGCTACATGGTCTAGATTTTTCTCTTTGAGGACCCTCCTATCGTGGCTGCACCAGATTGGTATCAGAGTGAGATTTGTTTCGTGAGAGATCATCAAAATTCACGGAGTCCTGTTGAAGATTTGTTGTGGGGTGGTGGAATAAGGATCTGACCTACATCTGCAGAGGACTTGTGTAAATATGGTGGGAAGAAGAAATGTCAGAGGAAATGGAGCACATGGAAATGTAGACCCAACTATAATGGAGATGTTGAGAGGAATTACAACTAGATTAGATGTAGTTGAAATGTCTTAGAGGAGAGGTCAACTAGTTGATGACGTGAGTGATGAAGAGGTAGAAGTATAGGAAGAAAGAGGAAGAGAAGATCAACCTGGCCTTGATCAGGGAGAAGAGAGATTCATAAGAGCCCTAACTAGAGAAAATACCAAACCACATTTCAATCCACTAGATTATAGAGGTAAGTTCGATTCAGATGAATTGTTTGATTAGATAACAGAGATGGAAAATTATTTTGATTTTTAAGGTACCACTAAAGAAAAGAAGGTGAAATTTTCTTTACAAAGTTGAAAGGACATGCATCCCTTTGGTGGGAACATTTGCAAACAAATAGGAAAAGAAGAGGAAAAGAAAAGATAAGATCATGGGATCAGATGGTGAATAAGTTGAAGAAAAAGTTTATGCCTGTAGAATATCAGATTAGTTTGTTCCAAAAATTGCAAAATCTGAAGCAAAAAGAGTCAAGTGTGACAGAGTATACTGAAGAGTTCTACAAGTTGAATATCAGATCTAGACATTTGAAGGATGAGATTGAGCAAGTAGCTAGATATGTAAATGGTTTGAGGTTGTATATATAGGATGAGATCAGTTTGATCAAGTTGTTGAGTGTGGAAGAGGCATATCAATGTGCCCTAAAAGTAGAAGGGAAGCTGAATAAAAGACATGAGCAGAGACAAATAGGATGAGGTGGAAGATTTCAAAGAGGAAGAACTTTAGTTGGAGGAAGAGGATTTTTTTCAAATCAGAATAAAGATAAGGAAGTGAGTAAGAATGAGAAATAATACTATGGAGATGATGGAAACTCTTACCGAAAAGGAGGATATGGTGGTTACCAAAATGAGGGTTATAGAAAAGATGATAGAGGACAAGAGAAAAGAGTATTTGAGGGAACTTGTTTTAAGTGTGGTAGAGAAGGACATAGAGAATTTGAATGTAATCAAGGAGAGACAAACAGGAAGACAAAGAACAATAGAAGAACAACCTTTGCTGAGGAGGATCATGTTGGATCATCTAATCAACCGGAAGAAGGTGAAGTGTTGGTGAATAGAAGAGTATTGTGTCAAAGTGAGTTGGAGAAGGAACTGTTGTAGAGAAAGAATTTGTTTCAGACTATATTCAAGGTAGTTGGTAGATGTTGCAAATTTATTGTTGATAGTGGAAGCTCCAAGAACCTAGTTTATGAAGAAATGGTGACCAAATTGAAGTTGGAAATATTGAAACACCCAAAGCCCTATCAGATAGCATGGATTCAAGATGAGCATAAGATACTGGTAAGTAAACATTTTTTGGTGAAATTGAGAATAGGAAATTACCATGATGAAGTTTTGTTTGATATCATACCTATTGATGTATGCCATGTTTTGTTGGGAAGACCTTGGTAGTATGATAGACAAGCTATTCATGATGGAAAGAAGAATACAAATACTATTGTTGCTAATGGGATGAAGCATAATTTGTTGCCATTGGAGGATGTTCCTAAAGTTGAGGTTTGTACGAGTGCTAGATTTTTTTTGGTTGATGGAAGGAGATTTCTGGATGGATTGAGACATGAGAACATGTGTTATGCTTTGGTTCCTCAAAAGGCTGAAGACTTGAAGCATGTAGAAGAACAACTAGAGGAGATAAAGGAATTGCTAACATAATATGAAGAGATCATTTCAGATAATGTACCTGATGGATTTCCACCTGTGAGGAGTATTAGTCATTGCATGGATCTGATTCCTGGAGCTATTTTTACTAATAAAGTAGCACACTAAATGACACCAACAAAAAATGGAGATGAATAGACAAGTGCAGGAGTTGTTAAGGAAGGGTTTGATCAGAGAAAGCTTAAGTCCTTGTGTAGTACTTGCTTTGCTAACACCTAAGAAGGATGGAGAATGGAGGATGTTTACTGAATCTAGAGCCATAAACAAGATGACGATGAAGTATAGATTTCCTTTGCCCCAGATGGATGACATTATGGATTGTTTGAGTTGAGATAAATACTTTACAAAGATAAATTTGAAGAGTGGATATCATCAAATCAGAATCAGAGAAGGAGATGAGTAGAAGACAACATTCAAGACAAATGAAGGATTGTATGAGTGGTTGGTGATTCCTTTTGTTCTAAAAATTGCATCGAGTACTTTCACGAAGTTGATGAATGAGGTATTGAAGAAATTCTTGGATAAGTTCGTGATTGTTTACTTGGATGAAATCTTGATTGTTAGTAACTAGAGAAGAATATTTGTTGCACATAAGACAAGTTTTGTAGAGGTTGAGAGAAGAGAAGTTGTTGATAAACATTAAGAAGTGTAGTTTCATGAAGGAAGAATTGGTATATCTGGGATTTGTGATATCTGTGGATGGATTGAAGATGGATCCTGAGAAGGTAAGATCAATTGTTGAGTGGCCTACACTGGAAATAATTGGAGAGGTAATATTATTTCATGCATTGGCTAGTTTCTATTGGAAGTTCATTAGGAATTTCAGTTCTATTTGTAGTCCTATGATCAAAAATATGAGAGGAGATAAGAAGGATTTTAAGGGGACATCTAGATCGAAGTTTTGAGTTGTTGAAAAATAAGGTGACTGCTCAGCCTGTGTTGGCTTTACTAGATTTTAATAAGGTATTTCAGGTAGACTGTGATGCAAGTGGAAATGCAATTGGAGCAGTATTAAGTCAAGAAGGAAGACCAGTAGGTTATTTCAGTGAGAAGTTGAATGATGCTAGGAGAAGATATTTAGTGTATGATTAGGAGTTTTATGCCATAGTTCAAGCCTTCAAGAAGTGGAGACATTACTTGTTTCGTAAAGAGTTTTTGTTGTATATAGATCATCAGGCTTTGCAATATTTGAACAGTCAAGGTAAGTTAAACCAAAGAAACATGAGATGGGTAGAATTCTAGCAGAGTTATTCTTTTGTTTTGAAGCATAGGAGTGGAAATTCAAATAGAGTTGTTTATGCTTTGAGTAGGAGAAATAATTTATTGGCAGAGATGAGAGTGGAGGTATTAGGGTTTGATGAACTGAAGAACTTGTATGAGGAAGAACCAGATTTTGTAGAACCTTGGAGAGCTTGTAAAGATCCAGTCTTGGAGGATAGAAGTTAGTGGCTGGAATATTTAATTTAGGAGGACATGTTGTTCAAGGGAAATCAGTTGTGTATACCCTAGAGTTCAATGAGGGGTAACTTGGTGAAATAAAAACATAGAGGAGGATTGTCAGAACACTTTGGAATTGACAAGACAGTAGCATTGGTAAGTGAGAATTACTTTTGGTCACAAATTCATAAGGATGTCGGGAAATTTTTGTAGAGTTGTAGAGTTTGTTAAGTTGCAAAAGGAAGTAGTCAGAATGTTGGATTGTATAAGCCTTTGACAGTTCCAGAGAGACCTTGGGAGGATATCAACATGGATTTCATACTTGGTTTGCCAACGATGCTAAGAGGTAATGATTCTATATTTGTGGTGGTGGATAGATTTTCTAAAATGGCACATTTCATACCTTGTAAGAAGACAACAGATGTAGTACATGTAGTAGACTTTTTTTTCAAGGAAGTGGTCAGATTGCATGGATTACCTAAGAGTATTGTTTTAGATAGAGATGCAAAGTTTGTTGGTTACTTTTGGAGAACACTTTGGAAGAATTTAAAGACAGATTTGAAGTTTAGTTCTAATTTTCACCCATAGACTGATGGAAAAATATATGTAGTAAATAGGAGTTTGGAGAATTTGTTGAGATGTTTGGTTGGAGAGAAAATTGGAAGTTGTGATTTGGTCCTTGAACAAGTAGAGTTTGCTTACAATAATTCAGTGAACAAAAGTACCAAAAATACACCTTTTGAGATTGCTACTAGAGTTCATCCTAGAGGTATAGCAGAGTTAAGAGACATTAGTAATGAAGATTAAAGGAGTGCAAAAGTAGAGGAATTTGTAGAACATATGAAGAAAATGCATACTTAAGTAAAACAACAATTGGAAGATATGAACCAAAAGTATAAGGATCAAGTAGATGAAAAGAGGAGACATAAGGAGTTCAAAGTTGAGATGAAGTGATGGTGTATTTGAGGAAGGAGAGATTTCCAATTGGAACATACAATAAGCTCAAGATGAGGAAGCTTGAACCCTATGTTATTGCCGGGCATAGAGATGTGGCAATAACATGCCCACTTTGCAAAATTTGCAAGAATAGGAACAATGGATAATAAGTTGCATCTATAACATGGGTAGCAGGATTCATCTCAAGTGACTGAACGGAGAGAAAGGGATCCCTCCTCGGTACGGATAGTCTGTACAACGGATTAGCAATCCACCGCCCATAGAATTGTAGGGGCCCCTCTTCTCCATAGTCTTTTAATTGGAATGTCAGATCATGAATATGTAGTACTAATTTTGGGACGTGTAAGATATGGGGATGAGATATTTTGAAAGGTCAGATTACAATTCTTGAACGTGGAAACCATCCTTAGGAAATGCATATGAAGTAGAGTTACTAGATAGCATGGGTATATCACCTATATTCAACATTACAGATCTATATCAGTATTATGAAGCAGAATTAGTGAAGAAAGTAAAGAAAAATTGGAGAATCAATTTCCTAAACAATATTCAGATGAGATAGAAGAGATTTTGGATATCAAAGATGGGAAGAAAACACGTGGAAGATAGTACA
This sequence comes from Sequoia sempervirens, assembly GCA_007258455.2. Classification (NCBI taxonomy): domain Eukaryota; kingdom Viridiplantae; phylum Streptophyta; class Pinopsida; order Cupressales; family Cupressaceae; genus Sequoia; species Sequoia sempervirens. The sequence continues at coordinate 23,827 of VDFB02385910.1, read as the reverse complement.
AAGAGTATCTTGTGAAGTAGAAAGGTAGACCAGTGGAGGATTCTTTGTGGATTTCTCGATGAGGTAAACCATTTTAGTTTTCCTTTCACCCCTAGCAAAGTGAGGGACTCACTTTTCAATTAACCCTCGATGTCTATTGCAAAGCATCCTTGTTTCTTGGAAATCTTGCATCAACCAAAAAAATATTTTCTTTTAGTTTTTGTTCTTGTTTTGTTCTTGAATAGTTCATGTTGACTAGTGGATTCATCATTTTCCTCACCGCACCATGTGGATCGATGTTTACATCATGGACATGTTGATTTTCATTATTCCAATATTTGAGCGTGATTGGATATTTTTTGGCAAGTTATCACTTCTAGATTAAGTAGTAGTTTCTTGAACTAGCACCAGAATAATTTCAAACCTAACAGCTAGTTTGATTGCTTATGGATCTTTCTCGTAACTTGCAGATCTTAATCGTGTGATTCAAATTGTTTCGTGGAGTGTCCCTGACCTTAATTATAGGTCCACACTTCATCCTATGCACTTGTTGAGGAGAAGTTCAAATTTGAGGCTGACCTATTCATGCACATGTTACATTTTCTTCATTGGAGATTGTAATGATCTTTGGCCGATGCGGATGATTCTAGATCTTTGGATATGATATAAATCATTGTAACTAACCATTAGGAAGTAGAATGAAGTATAATTAGATGAATATCATATTTGATCTATAATATTTGAGCTCGCATATAGGAGTATATTGGAACGTTGTATTTTGAGCATGTTATATCAGGCTTGTGAGTCGGATCTATAAGCCCAGATGTTGATGGCCAATTGTAATTGAGAATTTTGTTAATGAGAATGATTGAATTTGCATTTTCCTCCATATTCTATGTTGCTTCTGTTGTGTGAATCTTGTTGCAAAGTTTGGATTGTTCTCTTTGAGGACCCTCCTACCATGGCTACACTAGTATCACTTAGGAGAAGATATTGGTTGGGTAACATGTAAAAGTAAACTATCTTAGATACACACACCACATTAGAATGATTGAGTTAAGTTAGTTTTTGGGTAGTTGGAAAATCATCCTTAGCTAATATGTCTGCATAATTTGAGTCTTGTTTACTACTGCATGCATTATTGGGTGATGTTTATCTATTGAGCTTTTGAGATCTTTCTTGTACTATTATTATTATATTGGCAAGTGGGATGTACATGAAAGTATGTGTATATATATGCACACACATATCAATGGGATCTAACAACATGTATATGCCCATGTATAGATGTACCAAACATAAAAACTTATCAATATGATGGTGATTGTGAATGGTTGTATGTGAATAAGATGTGAACATATATATATGTATAGTATATACATATATCCATATGTATATATGTATATCGATACATGCGTACATTGGCGAATGGACACACTCATAGGGATGCATTGATATAGATATACCTACATATACATGTACATAGAGGCATATACATACATACATACATACATACATACATACATACATACATAAATAAATATATATATACATTCAATAGAAGCTCAATATATGCTTCTATGTACATGTTTATAGTACTACATATATATATATATATATAGAGGCATATAGATTTATAAATATATATATTTAGCATATTATATATGTTGATAGAAATCGACTATCATTTGTTTAAATAAAAGTCGATCTTTATAAAGGTTGATAATAGTTTATAGTGACTATGAAATTGGAAGTCAATAATAGTCAATATGTCTATCAAGCCATATGGAGTTGCTTATTACTGCTTTTGTGAACTGATTATCACTCAAGTGACACGCAATATAAGACATTGTATTGCATTTGTTATTTGCTGGCCTGTGTCAATATTAATTCTTATACTTGGTCGACACCTTTGGAAAGATCAAACTTGACTTTGTCAACCTTAGTAAATGCTTTGGTCGATTCATCCTATATGCAAATTGATGGGTGTTTGCTATTAAGAAATAAAAGTTGACTATTTCTATTAGCAATAAAATTGTGCTAAACAAGAAGGAAGAGGGATAGATTTGGTGCCACCTTTGAATCCAACTTGTTGTAGATGTCTATTCTTTGTGACAATTCGAATTAAGCATATGCATATTGAAAAAGTCTTGAATTTGTTGTCAATGCTGCTAGCCGATATTTAGGTGTTTTTGCTAAGTATGATCTTAGAGAGTTAGCCCCTTTTTTGTCGAGTTTCATGTGTTGCTTTGAATGGAGTTTGTTGTCCATTTACATGCCTAAACTATAGGCCATGATATTGCTAGGCTTCTCTATAAATAGATGAACCATTTCATTAGTGAGGATGCTTTCTTTTCCAAGAGACTAGACATCTTTTGTAGTTCATTATTTTTGTGTTATTCCTTGCCAAACTTGTTTTATATTGTGAGTGATAAATAGTGAGTGTTCTATTGTGTTGAGAGGAGACATTGTTGTTTGAGAGGAGTAAGCTATCAACTTGTGAGATAGAGTTATTTGTGACATTCTTGAGAAGCTAATTATCAAGCTAACTATTGTTGGAGAGGGCTGCATTACTATTATTAATTTGGATAAGTGATAATAGGCATGAAGATATATTCTTCTTTGTTATTTACATTGAAATGATATGTTTTCCATGATTGCTTGAAATGTCTTTTCTAGTGTGTACATGAGAGGTAAATTAGAGTGTCTTCGAAAAGGAAATTGAAGCTCTTATGTTGTTTTTATGTTGTGCTTTTAAGTAATCTATAATAGGGGGTTTGTGTATATCATAGATATTATATACTAGGAATGATTCAATACAAGAGGAACTTGATATATGTATAAGCATAAAAATGGTCATGTCTATAATCCTGGCAATTAATTAAATATTTATTATTTAATTATTTCTTCTAGAGGTCCTCTACATATGATTAAAATTAATTAATTTAATTATATTGTTCATTCATCTTATTCTTCTTCCATAATTAAATAAATTTATTTTATTTAATTATTTTCATACGTCCACTTAATTAATTAAATAAATACATTCTATTTATTTAAATTAATTATCATTGTTTGAATTTAAATTAAATCTTTCGATTTAATTAAGTTTAAATATTTCCCCTTTCTTCTATTTTAATTCTTCTTCTAATTAATTAAATGTTTCATTTAATTAATTTTATAAAAGTGATTTAATTAAATAAATCTTATTTAATTAAAAATATCTTATGTTTTCTTTTCAAATCAAAATTAGGTATTTTAACCTAATTGTGCAATCTTCTCATATCATAATTAAATATTTTTATTTAATTATGAGATATTCTGCTTTTTTCAATAAAACATGATTAAAGCTCTTTTCTTATCACCAACTTTCTTCTGCTTTTAAAAAGCTTAATTAAGAAAAGTTGAGTGTCCTCCACAAATAAATAATTGATTTTTTTAATTAATTATTTATTAGCTTTTAAATCTTTCTTTTATTCTTTTAAAGAAAGATGATTTCTTATCTTCTCTTCTTTTTCCTCTTTCATAATAAAATAGAAAAATCTGGTTTTAGGTTTCTTCTATTTTCTCCTTCAATTTCATCTTTCTTCAACCATTCGATCTGTCATGAATTATCACAGCCATTGATCATATCAGCCAATCAGAAGTTTTTGAAAATTCTATAAATACAACCTCTCACAATTCATTTAGGAGGTTGATTCTTAGGTATCCTCACTCTGTCAAAATCATTCGAATCTTGTAACGCCCCGCCGTGTGAACCCCAAAGGACAAATACATAATAATTACAGCACAATTTTTTTTTTTTAAAGTAAACATAACATACATGTATTACACATTAAGTCATGACATGAATTCCATTTAAGCAGATTCACTAACACATACATCCCTTGGGGTACACGAAGAGTCATTACGAGACTGAGATCCACACAACAACAATAAAGAATAAAATCCAAAGATATAATCCATAACAAAATAAACATTAACAAATATAACATATACATGATAATCATTGATAAGAAACCATTTGAGTACATAAATACAACATATAAATAATTAACTCAACCCAATGAATAACAACTGCCATGGCCAATAACCACACCGAGTTAACATTACATTACAGTACAATGTTCTAAAGGTACAATGATACAAGAGTGTTTCCAAACATAAATGGAAACCATACATAAGATAACATAATACAAATAAACAGATGAAAACTAGCTCCAAGATGGATACAACTCTGGAGTCGCTGCAACCGCACCAATCCGCACCTCTTGATCCTCGACTGGGGACCCAATGGGGTGCTTAGCACGTTCCACCCGACCATGTGAGTCCGAAGACCCACCCCCCGTGCTAGGAGCTAACAAGAAAGAGACCTCAACCAAGAACATCCAAACACGGAAACCACAAGACTCCACAACATACAAAAGTATCATAAAACTCAAGGATTACAAAGACATAATCAACAACAACCAAGAGTCATTAAAATAACTTAAAATTATACATCTCATCACATAAATCAAAGCAATGACCAGTAACAAGTAACCAAAGGATGATCATGAAACACTTCCAAATCAACTGAATTAATAAACATAATACAATTCCAAATTGCAATTAGACAACACAAAAACAATATATCACAGTACCATTAAAAATATGAGAACTTAAATCAAATATAAATGAGATCAACAAGACCACAAAGTATACTAAAGATGTATTAAAACAATAATCGATTTAAATCAATACAAACAACAATCTAAACCAACTCCCACAACCTACTTCCAGAGGAACTCAATAAAGTAAAACACATGGGCAACTAGGGGAGAGTGTCATCGCATAGTCCTACATGGGCTGTCCTGTGCTCTTCCTCCCAATTGGAGGCGCCGGTCCCATCTATGGCTGTCCTGTGCTCTTCCTCCCAACTGGAGGCGCCGGTCCATAGGGTAACTCATGCGGAGCCATAGACCTCTTGTGAAGACGAGGTCACGACCTTGCCAACCACGGCCTTCTCAGCCTTCCATTAGCCTACAAAAGCACTAATGAAGACGAGGCATCCATTTTATTAATCTTATAATGATATTACTACCCAACCCTCCTAAGTTAATTATTAGGTTTTCACTTATTTACTAACTCACTCGTGGGTTATCCTGGTCTCTTCCCCTTAAACGGGGCACCGACCCCCACGAGGAGCCACTCTCCCTAGAGACCCAACAACATCAAACTAAAACCAAGAAACCAAGAACAATCAAGGGTTGTACCATAAAATAAGAATATTAGATCACAACCGAGAAGCATGCGAGGCATTACCCATCTCGCTAACAAGTACAAAATCAGAGTCTCAACAATTCTCGTACAACCCTTTCAAAATCCTGATACCAAAACACTTGCCACTTCAAAGGGACATAAAAAGAGAGAACATCAATTATCAATCATCTCAAGCCTCTGGAAGCCAAAAGAATGAAAACCCATAAACAAAGGTAAAGTGAAGCAACAAGAGTATTTCTCCAATAAATCCAACACAAGGATAAAATTTCCTCAAATATGAGAGTAAATCAGAAAAAGCCATAACAAGGAAAGATTCATCAAGACCCATCTACAAATTAACAATGGTGTCACCTCAATTAGGAAAATGCAAAAGAAAAAAAACTTTTAATTCACGAAATCACTATATGAAACCAAAAGCCACCAACTAGGCATTCCATGGGAGACCTCAATTTTCTCCTCACAAGAACCCCCTTATGATGGTACGCAAATCACTTTCATAAAAACAACACCATAGCAATGACAACAATAATTGCAAGGCCACCAAATCTAATTTCCAATTCAAATATAATGAGTGAAAACATTGAAATAAGATCAACAACTCCATCCAGACTACATAAACAACTTTGTTACATAATAAATCAGAAATCCAAGAAGATCAACTACCCATAACTCATCAACAAAATACAAGTTCCCAATTACATTGCAACACAAATTAAAAGACAAAGGATTCCTTGAATCAAAATTAATCTCCAATGACATTCATACCAATACGGAAATGTCCAAAAACAATCCTTCAATAAAAGAGGTAAAAGCATGCAACCAGGCATCCAAGGGACCAAATTAAAGAACACCTTAAATACTCAATCACTCACAACTCCATCAAACATTCACATAATAAACAACAACCAAAAATTCAAACAAGAACAATATTTAATAGCCAATCAATTAGCGACCAGAACTAAATAACTTTACAACTTACCCATAATAAAACAATTCATGATAACTATTACAAGTACTCAAAAAGACTTATTCATCAAGAGAACTTACAAATCAACCATTATATAAAGGAAGTCAATTTCCAAAAGATTAAAATCCATTTCACCAATAAACTATTCAATTCAAGAATACCCTACTCAATCTCTAATCATGCCCATACATTTAAATTTCCCTTTTCATTTATCAACATAATTGAAAACTTCTTAATAATTGGGTATTTAACTCATTATCATTTCATAACCACTTATGTCTAAAACATTATTTCCATTTCCTTTCATCATACTAACTTAACACTCACTTCCAATATTTAAATTAATAGAGAAAACCACTTAAGATCAATTGTCTATACTTTAAAATAACAATAATAACAATACTCTAAATACTTGAACTACATATTAGAAATTATCACCTTAAAATCTTAAATCTATCTAAATAAATTTACACCCAAAAAAAAATACTTTTTTTAAAACCACTACATATCTATATATTATCCTATCAAAATTCACAGATTAACAAATTGAAAGGGATTCTTTTCTATTCCAAAATATTCACTCCAAACAAGAATTAAATAAATCAATGCTATCATATATTCGTAAATTGATTTTTTTTTTCTACTAAAATTATCTTAAAAATCAAAATAATGATAAACAAAAGATTTCTTTCTATTTTGATTATTTCCACTATAACTAAATTATGTTTTATTTTAATCAGAAAAGAAACAGAATCTATTTAAATAACAGTTAAATTAACAGGATATATAATTAATTAGAAAAGAAACAGAAACAAAATATATTTATACATCAGTTAAATTAACAGATTATATATTAATCAAAAAGAAATTGAATATATTGTATACAGAATTAAATAATACAGTATTATTTAAATCAGAGAAAACAGAATAATAAAATTAATTAATAAATATATGTATATATAAATATATATATACATATATATACATATATATATATATTTATATATATATATATATATTTATAAAGATAAATATCCGCATAGAAAAAATAACATATAAAATTCGTATATTAACAGAGATTTAATTACATTTAAATTTAATTGGGGAAATTTTTAATTCCCAACACACACCGCACGGGAGACTATGCTGCCGGCCGTGGGCAGTCTACGGACTGCCACCACAGTCCGATAGACTGCTGTGGACAGTCTATGGACTGTCACAGCTTTTCTCAGATCGCTGGGGTCTCAGAGCTGCTAATTACCTAATTCCATTGGTGGTGGGTACGGCCGAGGCCGGACCATCACCCAGTGTGCCTCTTTTTTTTTTTAATAAAAAAACAATTTCAAAATAATTTTATTCAGCAAACTTTTAACTTATTTAAATTTTTATTATCATTATATTTTTTTTTGTAACTATCTTTATATTTATATATATAAATGTGCATACAAATTTGTATATATATATATATATATATATATATATATATACATATATCTATTGTATAAAAGAATATTTTGAATACAGAGAAATAGAATTCAATTACTGCTCAATACAAATATTTATACACAGAATAACTTTGTAAAATTTATCTACAATTGAGGATTTTCACAACTTCAAATTCTCTGAGATGATGTTATTCTTTTACTGGTTTATTATTATTATTTAACTTGAAACCACCGTAACCCTGCTCAATTCTAGAATCCCAACAAAATCTACTTTAAATAAATAACCATCCCAAACCCCAGTAAGATTTTCTTTGATTGGAAAACAGTCCCAAATTTTTTTCTAAGAATTCGCGTGATTTCAACATGCATTAAATTTCAAATCCCAAAACAAAGAATTCTTATTTCATTTGATGCTATAGAAAGAAGATCATTTAAAAGAAGGAGGAGAACCTGGCGTCCTGCGCCTGTAGATAACTGTAGAAGCTTTATCCTTCTTGCTGACCCAATCCTTCCAGCAGCAGCTCCAAGATCCTCCCTCAACCATGAATCTTAATCCTCAAATGAATTCTCAGAAGAATAAAAGAATGTAATACAATAATAGAAAGATGACTGCCAATTTCACCAAAATCTGTTGGAAAAGAGAATACCACCCCCTTCCCAATCCAAAATAAATAAAATATCACACAAGAAGCCTCTTCTGTTTCCTCTTCCAGAGAATACCAACAATCACTTCTCCAAAAATGAAATTTAATTACATTCAAATCCACAAAAGATGGAGTTTTATATTTGTTTATTCTTCATATTCTCCAGTGAAAACCAAAAGTCACAACTCAAGAAATAAATCCAATTAATCCCTAATTTCTTTTGTTGCCTTTTCAAGTATTTATATTTCATTTTCTTTTATCAAGCATTTTGATTAAACTAAATAAATTTAACTCCAGAAAAATGAACTTCTATTTGAATATATATTCATTATCTTCACAATACACTATTAATTAATTACTTCCACATTAAAATAATTAAAAACAACCATTTGCAAGATTCTAAATAAGCATCCATTAAATTTCTTATGATAATAATTATCTTTTCAAGATTATTTGTTCATAACAATTTAAATCAACTTATCTAATAATATCACTTTTACTTTTAACGAATTAGTTTGATTTGATCATTTGTTCTAAATCATTTGATTTGATTTAATTGATTATTATTTTAATTCCTAATTATATTTTAAATAACCTTGCAATTTCATTTATGATTTAATTAATTATTTAAACATGATTACTAACATATTATATTTTCCACACAATCAAATAACTCAGTAACCAATGAAACACACACACACAAGTCCAAAACAAACTAACACGGAGGGTATTACAAATCTTCCATCTTTCATTCACATTGTTATGCTGCAGAATTTGAGCAACCAACATTCCTCCATTATCAACCTTCAAAATCTTGCATTCTTAGTATAGTATGCATTTATTTTTAAATCTCGTTCTTCAGTAGCCTACTTCGTTGAGCTTGGCATTCCAGATTTGAGAGCAACTTGAGCAAAGACGAAACGCTGGAGATAGAGGACAATAAGACGACTTCGAAGAAACTGCCATTAACAGTTTGCTTATTTCTATTTTTCTTTTGGTTTCTTTGATTTAATGTTTTATTGATTGTGTTGTTATTGATTTAAATTGATCATATTTTTATACACACAATATAAATTTAGCTAAGTTATTGATTTAACTAGGAATGCTTGTGTTACTCCTAGGATAGTTAATCTAGTATCAGATGGAGCTTGTGTACTTACTTCTTAAGCATGTTCATTCCAAGTAGATTAAAATGGTGATAGGTTAATCTAGGGTGACAAAATATCCATTGAAGGACAATACCTATGCATAGTTTAAGATAGAGCTAAGTCAAGTCAGCCCTGAGTAGTGTATGTGATAGATGACTCTCATTAGGAATACTGAATGTAACACTTTTGCCAAAGTATATAGTGTAATGTTTGAGAATCTATTATGGATTGTGTGACTAACGAGACTACATTATCAGTTCACCATGATCTAGTAATACATGCTAGTTCAAGATTGTGGGATTACAAGTTCTAGTTATGTAGGAAACAACACTATGCTTAGTGCGTTGTCATTATTAGTTACTCTACCAATCTCCTCGTGGACGGGAAGGGCCATCTATCGAATGATAGATGTGTGAGGGACCACATTAAGAGTTATGTTACATGTTGTATCAGAGCTACCAGGTTTAGCTCTTGATCCTATGAGCTTGTTATTCTTTCCATCCAAAATTATCTAATTTTGTGAATTCATGTGTCAAGATAATGTGTCTTAGATGAACGGCTCAAAATTCAATAATCGGAAACAAATGCTACCTCAAGGCCAAGAAGGAAAGAGAATCGATCATTAGAACCATAGAATGAACCAATTATGATAATATCGTCTAGTTGAGTGGCATTGAAATCTTTAGTCATAGACTTTTTCAAATCATTGATGTGAAGAGAAAGATGAAGATGGAGGCTATGTACCATTACCTACCAACCATCTCACCAAAAAATTATAAGTCATTACCGATTTCTAGGGATATTCCTTCCGAAGAAAGTGTTAGTTTGACATTCATCTTTAGGGATCCTAGGGTTCTTCCATTAGATGAAGTAATAGTAATTTTTTCAAGTAACGAGTCCAAGGGATATGTACCAAGGACACCACCAGATGAGAAATGGTCTCGTGAACAAATGTCTATGAAAGGGGTAGACTACATTGTTGATAAACACCATATTGAAATTTCTTCTCATAATTATGTATTGAATTATAAATCCAAAGGTTATCCATTTTGGGATAGGTATGAACAAATGAGAGATAAACAAAAATATAGCGAGGAGAAATTGTCTCGATCTGTAGGTTATACTCCTTTAAGTTATGTGTTAGAGTGAATTTGAAGGATACACTCCACTTGACTATCTGAATAGTCGCTTCATGTAATAAATGGATATTGAAATCCTCATGAAATGAATAAAATTATTATTTTTCAATAAAGAAGCATGTGCTTAATATGTTATGGAATTATTTATGTGTGTATTAATGTCATTTTTAATATTTTCTATAAGATGGTTGAAAACATAATTTAGCATAACATGGATAAACATTCAGGTAAAAACCAATCTAGTAAGGATGGTGAGGACACATACTAATCTGAGCGGAAGTCAAGAGCTTGGACAAGGAACCATTGGTGTAGAGGCTAGGCTTGACCAAATCTTGGCAAGGTTAGCTAACCTTGAACAAGAAAGAGTTAAGGATAGGGTAGAAAAGTAAGTACCCATTAATGAGCATGAAGGAGAAAAATATTCCCATGGGCATATAATGAAACCCATAATCATGAGAAGGAAAAAACACCCATGCCATCTATTGTAAGGAATAAGAAGCTTTTGGCTTCAAAACTTTCTAGGGACATGAGGAAGATTATTCCACCCAAGTTTGATGGTAGTGTTGGAAGTGATGAGGCTGAAGTGTGGCTTGTCTAAATGGAAAATTATTTTGAAATAGAAAACTATGATGTTGTTACTAAAGCCGCATGGGGTGTGTATCAGTTAGTGGGAGAAGCCTCTAACTGGTGGATGAACAAGATGTTAGAACTCAATATTAACTCTTGGAAGTTGACATGGGGGGAATTCATAGATATTTTCTGAAAAATATGGTTTCCACAACTATACTATGACCAAAAGCTCTTGGATTTAAAGTGGGGGCATAAATCACCACTCACATTATATTTTGTGATTTTCATTTTCTTGCGATTCCCTCTCTTGGAAGCATTACGTACAATGTTGCCCAGGATGAGACCTTGCACTTGTCCTCTCTTGGAAACAAGATGAGATCATTTCCACTTATCCTCTCTTGGAGACATTAAGAAAAATGTCCCCTAAGATGAGACCTTACACGACCAAAGAAAAATCCCTTTGAACATTCCTTACACTATTTTGCATTAACATTGTTTATGAGTGTCAAGCATACGAATTTTTCCTTACCTCATAGAGCTCGAAAATCATTTTCCCTTGTGGTGCCTTGTTAACGTTATTAGGAGGTATGAATTTGATATGGTTGAGCGGGAAGCCCAACTAGCGGCATGACTTTTCCCCTAGCCAACTTTTTGTTTGTGAGTGCATACCAACTAGCGTATGTTTCTCACCTTTTGGGATTTCTCACCCCACAGACAAACTAAAGTTTTCTGGCCCCAGAGTGAGTATGTTGTGGACTTCTCACCCTGTAGACAACCTAAATTTATGTGGCCCCAAAGTGAGTACATCTGTCTTTCTCTCTCGTTCTTGCCATTGCATGATTTTGTATCTTGGGGGCTTGGGTTAGGATCTTGGATCCTGGGGGCTTGCACAACCTCCTTGATCTTTTTCATTCATTTTCATTTGCATGTATACATGTGGAATCTCTTTAATATGTACGTTAGTGTGAGTTTTAGCAGGTTCATCCTCTCACTAAAGTGGGGGCTAAATGTGTTGTAGAAAAAAGTACCCTTTGCTTGACATGGGACTAATTCATGATAAAATGGACTTAATAATGTCTTAATCTAGTGTTGTGTGGTAGTTTATACATCCACACTAGGTCTTGGACCCTTATAAATTGAATAACATGCTTTTAATGATGTCTTGTAAAGGTGTTGTAAAGTGTTGTAAGATACTTTCACACTTTTGTAGACTTAATAAACCCATTTCTCCATAATTCAACATTATAAAATGTGTTTAATAATATTATTACATCAATCTAGAAGGTTCTTAACTTAAATTTAATGACAAACTGGTGTTGTAATGTGTCTTGCACATTCATATTAGTTCTTGTGCCTTCCTAAGCTATGTGGACCTCATTTTAGTGTTGTAAAGTGTATTTAATCACACTTTCACATTAAATTTTGTGTCCTAATACCTATTTGACATTTACATCATCACTAATAGGCCCCTATTAACCCATATTGTGCATTCTGAGGCATAATTTGATCAAATAATCAACGTAGTCATCAAATAAGCCTATTTTTCTTACTTCTCTGCATTCCAGCTAGTAAAAATGGCCCCTATGTGATCCATTCACCATTAGTGGCGAATTAGTACCATATAGGAGGGAAAAATTCACCATTAGTGTTTAATTAGTCCCATATATGTGGGACCCATTCACCATTAGTGGCTAATGAGTCCCATTTGAGCCATTTTTGAGGTTTTGAGCGAGAAAAATTAGGTTCTAAGTTTAATTTTTCTCCATGTCGGCCTTAGGGATCCACTTAATGAGAAATTAAGGTAAATTTACTATAAATATAATTATCTTAACACTAATTTATATCTCATTATTATTCATTCATCATTCATCATGTTTTCAAGTTAAGCAAGCTAGGGCTTTCACATTGCAAGGCATCAATTTAGCTTCCAAAGCCATTCAAGGGTTGAATCTTCCTCTGTTGCTGTAGAAATCCAGGATCAACATCATGGAAAGGTAATCTATTCCATTATTTCATGTTTCATTCTATTCTTTCATCATTTTTGTTTAATTACATAAATTGGGTTTGACCAAGGAAAACCCCCATGCCCTAACTTTCACCATTTCTTCTTCTCTTCTTGTGTGTTTGCAGATTTAGGACTCTTGGAAGCTTGGAAATAATTGAATATCGATTTTCAAGGTTGTTTAAATATTCTCCTCATTCAACAAGTCAAAATATCAATAAAAACTCCTTTTCAGACCTGTAAATCAGAGTTTTGGAAGAGGACACTTATAAGAAGTCAAAGTGCACATTGGAAGCTTTAGAATCCACCTTTGAAAATTCATAAATTCAAAAGTGGAATTATTTTCCATGGGTGCAAAATGAGTCCCACTCTAGGGTAAATTTTGAGTTTTCTACATTTTTGAGTACCCTTTTGTTAGAAACAGGTTCTAGCTCAGTTTTGCAGAACTGGGACTCATTCACCCAAAATGGCGAATGAGTCCCTCTAGGCTTGAAAAAAAACATTAGTAGAATCTCAAATGTAATTTTCAGTCTTCATCAAGGTTCTAGGTGCACACTTTCAGTCTGATTCATTTCTGTTGTAGTTTACTATTCATTCTTAGGTTATTTTTCATTACACAATGTGTTTTCAAACATCGCTTGTTTCTTAGATTTTGCATTCAAATTTGACCAATTTCATAATTTATTTGAACTTAGATCATTTAATTTAGTTCAAATAACATCATACACATCCTAATTTGAATCAACCCTTTAGCATTTTTGGCCCTACCTCTCTCCTTTTAGGTGAAAAACCCTAGAAGAGCTAGAGAAGTGCATTGGTGCCAAAAATCTACATTTTAATTTGATATAATATCTTTAGTTTTAGTATATTCACAACTAATATTTTGTAGTAATTTAAAAAAAATGTTTCTCTTGGTAAACTATGACCCTATGACCCACTGGATTAGGCATCAATCTTATAAGTTCATGATAAACCATACTCTCAAAATGGTAAATACCTTTCACTAGTATTTTTTGATTAGGTTAATAGTTTTTATGCACCTCATGATTAAGTGATTCATCATGGAAAGTATCTATAGTGATCCATAATATTTCTTATCCGAGGGAATCATATTTTACATACATTATTCCTGTATTTACCTAATGTTGTTTATAACAACTTTAAATAGGTTTTCTATGTAATAGATTAGTCTTTGGTTTAGTGACAACCTTTAGGGATATCTATATTAGATACTACTATAACATTTTCTTTATTTCCGTTAATCATATTAAGAATAAATTGAGCAATACCCTTTTATATTTAACTAATTCTAAAGTGAAGAAGAGAATATCCGCTCTCAATAATTGGCTTTTAACCATGTATATCATATTGATTAGTTGATTAATATACCTTTAGTATCAAATTTTCTTTGCATTGAAGTAAATTTATTCCTTTAGGAGTGTGAGTAATTGTTTAGGGACCCAAAAAATATGACATCATTAATGGGGTTAATTAATCTCCAATTCTTATCTTTCACACCTCGTCAACATGAAATAAAATTTTCTACATCATCAATAAATAAAAAATAATACTTGGATTTGGTAATGGAAAGAATGCCTACAAGAAAAAAAAATCATAATGAATAAGATTGAATATACCAAAATATTTATGTGAACTTTAGTAAAATTGAACAAAATTTTGTTTACCATAAATACAATGCTCAAAAATGTCAAAATCAAGATTGCAATCAATCAAAACTTTGGTCAATCCTTGGTGCCAAAAAATAGCCTTCTCTATAAGTAATTTTAATTAAGAAGAGAGAGCACCCTTCAATACACAAAAGCATTAAACATCTATTGAATATGAAACCCTCACCTTTTCCAAAAAAGTAGCTAGAGACTTGCACTTTCCATAGAAGTACTAAATTGCACTCAAAAGTGTATATGTCAAGATTGTACAATGTGCTAGATCTGAAGCCTCTAGTGATAACCATATCACCTCTATCCATCTTCCATCCTACTTCAAAAATACTACCTACATACCCACATCTATTAGTTTGATCATTGACAGTAAATTTTGTGCCAATATAAGGATATGAAACAACCATTAGTCATATTGTATTCTACCATCAATAAATTTGACTCTAACTTTACAATAATAATAATTTATTTAATTAAGAATCATCACCAAAGAACATCTTACCTCTATCAAATTATTCATAATAAAAAAATCAATCTTTATTACATGGAATTTAGAAAGATGCACCTAAGTCAATTAATCGTGCATCATTACATGAATGATCAATCTGAAATACAATGAATACATCACCATATTCCATATTAGAATCAAAATCATAATCAAATGTGTTCCTTTTATTCTTTTTTTTCTTTGCACTCCTTGTGAAAGTGTCTAGGTTTACTACAGTTCTAGAAAAATAATTTTGGATATTCTAGGAGATTTGGATCTCCCCTTGTACTTGGATTTATCACTCTTCTAATTCCCCTTTCCTTTATCCTTAAGTATTTTATGAACCTTATTATTGATGGATACCTTCATCTTCATTTCTTAAAAATAAAATAACCCTAAAAATGTTCAACTTTCAAGACAACATTAGTACTCCCAATAGCCATAATGAGAGAATCCTATGGATTAGGGAAAGAACAAAGCATGATCTGACCTATCTCCTCTTAATCCATTTTACAATAATTAATGTTGATTGAGCCATCAAAATATTGAACACTTTTAGGTGGTCTAAAATTCATCCACCATCTTCCATTCTTAAGGAATACATTTTCTTCCTCAAGATAATCTTGTTCACTAAATATTTGGAATTATATATTTCACCAAGTTTCTTCCATAGTTTGTTTGTAGAGGAATTTTCATGGATGTTGATTAAAATAGTGTCTATTAGGCACAATTTGAGTATACCCTTAGATTTATGGTGTACAATATCATACTAGGTAGTCAAATTAGCATTTGTATGCCTTGAACCATTCTCATCAACATCATCCCACATATCTCAATCAATTAAAAGATCCTCAATGTTTATCTTCCACATCTCAAATTTATTTCTAGTAAAATTATCTACCTAAATATTCTCCATAATATGCTTTCCATCTAAGAATTCCTACAAAAAGATCAAAAAGTATCTTTGAACCGTAGATTTTTGGTTCCTATGGACTTCTCTAGCTCTTCTAGGGTTTTTCACCTAAAAGGAGAGAGATAGGACCCAAAAATTCTAAGGGTTCATTCAAATTATCCTATATGAGATGTCGTCTAATATAAATGAAGTAAACTAAATGAAATTAAGTGATTTATAGGAATTATTATGAATGAAAAACTAAGATTTAAACTATGCTAGAAAACACATTATGATATGCAAACAATGAACTAAAAGATGAAATAATGCAGAATAGAAAGAAATGGGATGAATCAGATTGCACTTGGGAAATAATTGAGGAATATAGAATCTATAGAATGCTTTTTGAAGTTACTAAAAATCCACAGTGGGAATCATTCACCCAGGGTGGTGAATTAGTCATGTTATTGGTGAAAAAGTGTCAGAAATAGATTTCTGACTGTCAGGATCCAGAATCTAACAAAATTCAAAATTTCAGTCTTAAGGTGGGACTCATTTTCCACTGGTGGTGAATCATTCCTCTCCCAAAATTTTGAGAAATCAGGAGACAACTCTAGAACACCAGATCTGGAAATGTCTGCTTGTCGGGTTATCGAAGTCAATTCTGCGGGAAACTGACAGAAAAAATTCTCTAAGCTTGAAATTGAATTGATTTGACTTGAAGCACCTAGTTGAATTGTTGACCAATCTTCAATCACCTAAATGCTTGTAAAATCTACATACAAAGGTCTACAAACACACATGCAAGAGGGGGAAAATGGTTGAGGGTTAGCAAATAGGGGCTTTCCTTGGTCAAACCCCACTTTGGTAATCAAACCCTTAATAAAATAATGAAATGCAAGAGAATGATAAACTAACAACATGCAAATGCTATCAACTTACCAAACCCTTGATGATGCAAATCTGAAGTAATGTCAATGGATGCTCCAAAGTGCTTGAATAGTGCTTGATAAGATGTTGCAAGATGCTTGAATGCTTGAGATTACTTGAATAGGATGTGTGAATGTTGGATGATGTCAAATGAGGTGAGAATCACTTATTTATACAATCTTGTGCCTTAGTAACCTATTCATACCTCATCACAGGTTGACATCAAGTGTTTTTGAATAAAAACCCAAAAGGAAACTTAAATTTTTTTGAATTTGGAGCCAAGGGGGACTAATTCACCACCTATGGTGAATGGGTCCCACCTAGGACCTAAAAATGGGTGTCAGAAATTATCTTGTATTTAATGTTGTTTTTTCGGGCTTACATTAAAAAATACACTTAATTAAAGCTTATAAGGGCATAAAGGGGTCAAATAAATCATAAGAAAGGGATAATTAGTGAAGTCATGCCTAGAAAAGCATGAAATCTTATTACAAGACTTTACAACACTTCAAAATAGGACTAGATTAGTGATGAAACGATGATTTTTAGGTGAGTTGCAATGAATAGTCTAGAAGAGTGTAGAAATGTCTTACAACACTTCACAACACCTTCACAAGATGTCATTATTTGAATTTTAGTACCTAAATATGCATGTTCAAGCCATGTTATATCATAAAATCAGAGAAAAATAGACCAAACATTATGAAGCAAGGCCTAAAAGACCATGAAAATAACAAGGGTCCATTTTTCTACTATGCAATCTTCTATAAAGCTCTCACTCAAAATTGGATAAGCTCAGAAAAACCTAACAACCCACAATTGAAACCAATTGTGATCAATCTTATATTCCACTTTTTAGGAAGCTAAGGTAGTAGAACAACTTCCTACATCAACCTTTATAGGAGGGTGATATAAAAAAAATTCATATATTTGTAATAGTTTTGGTAATAGAAGTAGGGGAAAGGGCCCCTGAACCCAACCAAAGAGTAGAACAAGGCCTAGAGGCTACCAAAACAAACTAAGCAAAATAGAAGGGGGAAAAAATCAAACAACACCCTATAGCAGGACCACCACCTAGAAACCTAAAAAAACAAAAACAACTAACCAGTAAATAAAAACATCCCTAAAGACATTACCCAAACTAACATTTCGAAGGGAATGTAGGCCCAATAAGAGAATTTAGAAAAAACCATAAAAAATAGACCAACAAACCCAATTACTCCTTGGGATGGCAGATAAGGTTCCATTCATTCTCAAGCTATTCCATTGCCCTACTGTAATGTTCCATCCATCCAATCGCTCCTTCTTCCAGTTGTTTCTCCACGACTCGAGAGGCTTGTTGCTTCCAATGGCCTTTCCTAGCCTTAGTCACCCCACTGACCACTCAAAAGATGGTCTTTCACATTATTCCCAAAGTAATAATCATTAACTTGTTGAAGGTTATGTCCATTTTATCCACTTTCTACTGAAACTCACAAATTTGAGAAGCATAGTGATCCAAGAGTATAACATTATCCTATATCACCCCACTCTTTTCCTTCATTGGCTAATAATCCATCCCCTTCGTTCCTTCGCTAACCACATCCTCAATTTCATGTTTAAAATTTTGAATCCCTTCCTCTTCCTCATCCTCTAAGTCTTGAACCACTAGTCAAGACCATCACCAACTATTTCTTCATCTTGTTAAGTACTAGTAGAATCATTCATAATATATTCTCCCAAAACAATCAACAACTCTTTTTTTCTCAAATTAATGGGAGGTAGAGATTCCTCTTCAGGGTCATCCCTAGGCTCTTCAAAATAGGGTTTCTTACCTTTTTCATATTGGCCAACAAGCCTATCCAACCTCCTCTAACCCCTTTTTCTACTAGAATAATCCAATTTACCTTACTCCTCGTCTCTAATCTTTGTGGTGACATTTTTGGTAGTTTTAGGTTGAAGAATATCCAAGGATTTCCTTTTAGTGCTAGAGTTACTTGGGGGTTTAACACAAGATTCTTTTCCTTTTAGGTTTTGTGTACGAGGGTTTCCATTGGTAAGAAGTACCTTAATTGGAGATTGTTTTAAACTAGAAGGAACAACATGGGGTCTTTTAATGAGAGGTCTCATAGAGGAGGTATCTTCACTAGAAGAAATAGCCAGTGAAGGGCCAGGGAGGGGTTTCACATGAGAAATAGGAGGAAAAAAACTAGTAGGGATACCACTAGGAGGTCTCAATAGGGGGGTAATAGCAACAACATTATAAAGACACTAGATCTAACCCTAGTGGAGAGGGATGAGTTTCCCTTAGCTTTACATTATTTTAAAGATGAAAATAGAAAGAAAGTTATGTTAATTTTCTCATTCCTACATATATGACATAGAAAGGGAAAATTGTACTAATGGACAGTGGTGTAGCATCCTTTGAGGGTGAAATACTTCATGATATGAACACTAATGACCTCATGAAGAACTGGGAGGCACTCTCTATCATAGCCATTTTGACATCTCTCTAGTTTCTCATCACCATCAAGGAAGTTGTCCATAAACCTTTGATAATTTCCATTGCTTATTTTGGACACCCTTAAGCCATTGTACTGAAGACCCGTCACAATTGCAATCAACCTAGGGGACACTTCAAACTATATATTATCAATTTGTACTCTATCCTCTCTCCATGAATTGTAAAAAATAGTAGTAATGTCATCATTGTACCCATGCATCACCATAAATAATGGTGTCATACCAGCCTCCTCAAAGAGCTTCCAGAGCTTGAAATTCTACCCCCAAGGCACAAAAGATAATGGCTTCAACCTTTTCTTAGGCTCTCCCATGGAGTTACAGTGGAAGTGGTAGAAGAATGAAAATTTACCTTTCTCAATAGTCGAATTAGTGGGTAAAAAATTAATAAAAGAGGCAATAATATAGTTGTTTCCATGAGTTGATAGAAAAATAGCAAAAAAGGCCTTTGATAGTAGGGCGCTATCATCACACAACATCCAAAAAAATTAGTAGAAGCCATGATGTATGTTGGAGGGTGGATAAATTTCTGCCAAATTTTAGTAGCCCTATTTGAAAACCCACAATCCGTGTGAGAGTAGACACTGTAATGAATAATGATGAAAAGAAGAAACTAATAGTAGCCCAAAATTTGATTGAAAGGACATCTAAAAGATTTCTACTTAGGAAACATGCAAGGGTACAATGAAGAGGATACGTTGGTATTATCTTTCATGATGTAATTAAGCCTCAAATCCTTAGCTTCAAGGGAGATATGATCTATTGTCATGTCATTCATAATTCTTTTTGAAAACACATTGATAAAATAATCCATCTCTAGGAAGAAAGAAGTTAGAGCATAAGTCCATAAAGGACTTATGAAAACATAATAAATAGCAATATCCCAAGGCACAAGAAACTTTCCTATAAAGACCCCCATCCGTGTCAGATCATGAAAATGACACCGCTAGTTGATAAAGGTGTATGAGGTAATGAGACCCACCAAAGGCTAACATCATCCACCCCGCATCGAAATCATCGTTCCTTCCACAATTATTACACCTCACACCCTAAGCTAGACCTAGATAAGCATGCAAGGAATCCAAGTATGTCTTCATCATCCAAACCACATGGCTCACCACCTTATCACCACAATTAGTATCCTTTAATTTTTGAGAAGAATCCAACCTTTTGTGACACATCATCTTGAGAACATTGAGATTCAAATTTAAATTTTAGATTAGGTGGCTCTATCTTTTAAGACACATCATACCATAACATTACAATTCACATTTAAATTTAAAATGGAATAGGAGACCAAAAACCTGACTAGAGTAGCAGTGAAACCCACATAAAGTAAGGCATACAACAACATCATTGAAGATTAAAATGAGCCCCACCCATCTAGTCCTTAGCTAGCCATTCCTTAATATGAGTCAGAATATTCTCAAATCTCTAGAATTTCCAATAGGGCAAGGAGAGCCCCATGTTGGAGATTGCATCAACAAAGTGATTTCCTTCTCTATATATATGTGATACATAAACACCCACCATAGAAGAGAGAACCTGTTTAGACTCCAGAATCAAGCAATTGATATTCCAAGGGGGCTCAAATAAGCTGTTTAGACAATCCACAACTAGTTTTGAATCACCCTCGATCATGACTTAGTCAAAACCCAGATCATTTGGCCTCTTAATTCCTCTCCAGGAAGCCATTTCTTCTGCTTTAACATTGGTATCAATACCTACACATTTCACATAGGAATCAATATGCCTCCCATTGTGGTCTCTAATTAGACAACTAGTCGCAACCATACCAGGATTTCCTTTAGAACATCCATCAAAATTTAGTTTGACCCATTCCTCCAAAGGGATCATCCAAAACGCCAATTTCTTTCTATAGATATTGTTTCAGTTGATTTTAGTCAGGTCTAGGTTAAGCCCCTAGTACTATTTAATTTTTATTTCTTTACAATGAGGCATGGAATTAAAGAAGAAAAAAGATTTCAAGTTCATATTCTCAACCAAATGTCGCTTCATGCCACAAAAAACCTCAACACTTATCCTATATTTTTTCCTGAAGATTCTATTATTATATTCCTTCCACATGTGCCAAAAAACCATAGGAGGGACATGATTCCAAAGCTCCTTGATAATAGGGTGAGAGAAAGGAAAAAAACTCCATTAGCTCCCTAGGTCCTTTAGGTCACAAGGAAACATCCAATTGAAAAGAAGGTTTTGTAGGGTCGACCAAACTTCCCAAGTAAACATATAGTGAAAAAGCAGATGATTAATCAACTCTTCAATAGAAAGGAAAAAAGTACACCTATTCACCAATTCAAATCCCTTTTTATTAAGAACATCAATGGTAAGGATTCTACCATGTAACACAACTCACCAAAAACAATTGACTTTAGGAATTAGTTTTTAGAACCAAGTTTTGGACCAGCTAAAATTATGATTGGCACCTGGAGTGGTAGCCAATAGGTTATAAGAATATTTAACTAAAAATTCCCTAGAGGGGTTGTCATACTAAATCCAGTCATCAACATTGAATTGAATAGAAATATAATGATCTCCCAAAATAGAATTGAGGGAATTGAAGATACCAGAATAGGGAAGCACATTACTACCCTTGCTCATTCTTAGATCATTAAAATATTTTTCAAAGTTTCTACATTTGGGAGTGCCATCATCTCATTTAATATGCCCATAGATAGAAGTCCCATAGTGAGATAGAAGGTCCTATTTTATTGGAAAAAAATCAGCCACTGAGGAAAGCTTAGGACCTATACCGCACACTTCTTCTCAAAAAATAATGGTGCTCCCATCCCCAACTTTCCCTTTGAGACTATGAAGAAAGAATTTCCTAGTTTTTTAGAATACTTATTCCAAAAAGTATAACCCCTTAGGAATTCTTTGTTAAGCAACAAGCTGCTTGGGGGGTCTTCCCCATGTATTTAGCTTGAAGGATTTAAGACCATTCTTTTTACCTTGGATCAAAATCCATCCCATTTTTCTCATCAAGGCCTTGTTAAACTCTTTTAATCTTGTAATCCCAAGCTCTCCATAATTTTTGGGAGAATAAAATTTCTCCTAGCTAACAAGAATTTTTTTGTATTTCTCCTTAGTACCCAACCAAAGAAGGGTCCTTTGGATTTGTTTAATTTTCCTTATGATGTAAACAAGAATTTTAAAAAGAGAAAGATAGTAAACCAAAATGTTTTGAAATTAGGATTTTAAAAGCATCAGCTTACCAGCTTGACTAAGAAGTTTTCCTTTCGAACTTGCAAGGTTCTTATGGATCCTTTCCATGATACCATTCTAGAAGGAGTTAGTAGGCTTCTTACTGCAAAGGGGTAGGCCCAAAAAATAGTTAGGCACTTCAACAATCTGGCATCCTAGGATTCTCAAGATTCTATCATTCACCTACTGAGTAGCATTAAAAAATGCAATTTTCTTTTTTTGTAGATTATAAACTATCCAAAGAACTTTGCATACTTGTTAAGAATATCATTCCAATTAGCAGCCTCCACCACCAAACAAGAACAAAAAAGAAAGGTATCATCGACGAACTACTAGTGAGATGCAAGAGATAAGGAAGTGTGGCATCAAAAAATGTATCCCTTGCTTGATTCGGGAATAATTCATGATAAATTGGACTTAATGTCACCTTGGTCTAGTTTTGTGAGGTGTTTTATGTTGGAAATATGTGCCTCAAACTATACAGGTTGAAACCTCCATTAGAGCCAGGTCTGTGTGACATTCTAATTGTCTGGACGACTAGCAGGTTTGTTTTATTCAGTTTTGAACAGGTCACTGTGACCTTGTTATTGTCTTGCCGAAAGGTTCTACACTATGGAGTCTATCGCTGTAACATGGTGTATTCGTTATGACCTTATAGTGCTCGGGAGACCTCTAGCTGAAAGGCCATTCAATCTTGTATCGGCAAGACTCTTGGTGACTATGGTCTTCAGTGAAACTAAAGGTTCTCGCTAAGATGTCCTACCGAAGTGAATATGTCTCAACGACGAAGACTCAAGTGTTAGTCTTCAGTGTAACTCTTGTCTAATGGTGGTCATCAGTGGAACACTGTGTTTTCGGTAAGAAGTCCTAGCGACTCTGATGAGTCTCGCCAATCTTGAAGAATCTTCAGGGTGACTTAATGATCATGGGGAAACATCTCGATGATAAGCTCTTGTCTT
>VDFB02385909.1:72917-117652 GCA_007258455.2 Sequoia sempervirens | reverse complement strand
TAATTACAAGGTTGAGACACATTTTCCCAACACCTTGGACTCAATGGTGAGCTTAAATTATCTCCAACATATTCCAAATTAACTTGCAATAGAAACCCACAAAGAGAAAACCCCCAAAATTGATAGTTTTTAATCTTTTTTTCTGATTCCCTAGATCACCATATAGTACAAGAGAAGAGAATAATCAACCTTACTAAAATACACAAAGATATCTCATTGGAAATATCTCTAACCTCAAATTTGAGAAGGAATTTGCATGGCTACAACTCTGATACCATGTAGGAGTTGAAAATTAGCTCAATACCCAAGACCACCAGCAAAAATAATGAAAATCTTCCATAAGAAAGTATGCAAGAAATGGGCTTACTTGATATTAAGATCTATCAAATATGATGATGATGCATATTATAAAAGTGTACAAATACCTTGCTTATATAGATAAGGTGTGATGAACTACCTAATGCAAAACATTAAATGACTTATGTCATTATTAAATGACCTAGGAAACAAGAATTAAATAAAAGTTAAAAATATAAAATCTTATTTATAAAATTAAGACTTATAGAAATATTTCTAGGACGTAAGTGGACTTAACATGTAAATATGACCCACTAATTAACTAGTTAGGTAAAATATCTATTTACACCAACAAATATAAACCCTAATATAATTTGGAATGGGATTTATACAAAAAACTAGATTTAAAACACTAATTTAGAAGGATAAACCCTAAAGTCAAAACTCTATAGGGTGTAGGAATGTTGGGTTCACTTATAAATGTAATAAAGATAGACGATTCTCATTAGATATTTACTTATAAAAAATAACTAAACAATGAATAACCCTTGAATTTGTGTGTTGGGATTAGAATATAAATTTTTATATTAAATTTATGAATAATTAAATGTAATAGTTGGATTCCATAGAAAAGAAAATGGTACTAAAGATGTTGGGAATCATTAAGCCATTTCCTCATTACACTAGAATTTTAGGGCTTGATTATAAAGTATATAATAATATACAAAATGGAAATGCTCTACTTCATTTTAGTTTCATACTTGCAAAAGTTAATTGGTATATAGAGCTAAATCTATTGATATTTAGTAATTGGTATTCACCTTGATCTTCTAATGTATGAATTATAGAAAGGAACTAATTATTTTTACAAACACCTTTGGAGAATTTGTTGAATTGTGAGGGTCATGTTCTTCTTAGTTAGGCCTCATAGGCTAACTAATTCAATGGTGATGAACCAAAATCAAAGAAAATTGAAAAGCATACAATACTCCTAGGATGATAATGTAAATAGGTAATGTAATTACAATGCTCTATAATTTTGCTATGATTCTCTTGTATGAATGCTTACATGACAATATTTGATGATCTAAAAAAAATGTTTGTCTTTAGATACATCACCATGTCGTGTAATTTGAAACTAGATACACTTTAGTAGGTTCATAATGACTAGTAAGGGAGAGAAAATGAGTCCAAATTAAAAAAAAAAAAATTAAAAATTTTAGGGCTTAAATTTGCAATTGTAGAAATGACATGGATTAGTTTTTACAATTGTGGATTTGAATTGGGGTGACAAACAATTAGGCATAGAGTTTGGATCTAGATTCCAAACTGAGAATAAGTGATGATGGGTTAGATAAAGCTATTTACCAATTTCTAATACATTATTGTACACACTAGTCAATACATAAAAGATAACCAAATCAAGGGGCCATGGGATCAAACATAAAAGAGAAAAGGGCATAAGTATGCAATTTTTATCATTACATAGTTTTGAGAAATTCTAATATGTGAAAGATATACAAGAATAAATTAGTTGTTATATAATTAAAATGTGTTGCCTAACAACTAGTCTCTACCATTTTGACATGTTAAAAATTATAGTTGGTAATGACCAATAAAAAATAATGGTCCATCGTTATAATTACCTTGTTGCAATGAGAATAATAAATTTTCTACTATACAAAAAATAATTAGTTTATTTCCTTAAGTTAAGAGTTTAGATTTATTTTTTATTTCTATAAATATATTGTATGTTATTCACATAACTTTTTATGTCTATAATTATACTATAATAAGTATTAAATCACCCCTATATATTATAACTATTATGAAATATATAAATATTTAGATAATAATTATTGGTATAATATTTATATTATATAATTAATGAAGAATGTTGACATGATAGAAAATTTAATATTAATTTAGAAAAAAAATGTTAATAATAAGTGTTTTAGGCATTTTCCAATTATAATATAAATATATTTTTTAAGTTGTGCAAATATTGTAAGATGTATAAGCATTCCAAATTCTATGGAATGCACTCCAAGTTTTCTTTGATTGAATCCACATAGGTTTTATATTTAGACTATGCTGGGAAACTTTTTTCACGTGACCAATGACGTTGGCACGACACGTCCTTCGGTACCATGGGGATGGGGGAAGACTAGACCTCGTGACCTCTTGCTTGCAACAAGATGCTTTAACCAATTGAACTAGGCCCCCCACCCCAATTCAACTTTGAAATTATATAATCTTTTAAAAATAATAATATGTTGATTATTTCTTATTAAAAACTATATATTTTAATTTGTTAACAATAAGAAAGTAAAATAAATTAAAAATAAAACAAAAAATCTTTTTTTTTATTGAGTAGAAAGTCATCAATCATAATAACTAATTAAAAGTTATGCATAATTATAATAAGACATGATTAGACCAAAAAGTGAAACCAATTTAATAGATAAATCATTAATGACATAGATACATGTGTGAAATAAAGTCCAAGAAAAAGTTGATCACACAAGTTGATCAATTCAACTCAACTCTATGACTTCAACATCCAACTTTGTCAACAATAAGAAAGTAAAACAAATTTTAAAAACAATTTTTAATAAATTGATTAGAAAGTCATCAATCATAATAACTAATTAAAAATCAATGTCAATCATTATAGTAGGGTAAGATTGGACTTTAAAGTGAATTTAGTGTAATAGATAAATCATAAATGACATAGATACATGTGCAAAATAAAGTCCAAGAATTTTTTTATCACACAAGTTGATCAAGTTCAATTCAATTTTATGACTTCAATATTCAACTTTTTCAATAGATAAACATCTATCACAAACTTCAATCTACATAATATTAATTGAAACTTCAATTTATAATATTAAAGATTAAGACTTTAGAAGACATGATATTTTCATAATCTATAAAGATATTTTTTTGTTGTATCTAAGATCAATTGTAAATATTTTTTAGTATCTTAAAAAAACATACTCAACTCAACTCTATAACTTCAATTTCCAAATTTTTCAGAAAATACATTTATCTTAAATTCATAAATTTATTAATGAGAGCAGATTTCCACAATTCATGAAGATTAAATTACTGAAAGTTTTTGGATTAGATTGTATCAGTATTTTTTGCATCAACGTTTGAGAACACACTCTGTGATCCATCATCGAGATGAGGAAGAGATGATGATGGATCACAACGTGTGATGTAAAATGTTGATACAAAAAATATTGACACAATATAATCTAATCGAGATACTTTAAACAATAATATTCATAAATTTATTTCTTTACAACCTTTATAAGACTTTTTTTTATAATTATTCAATAATTTTAAAAAATATTTTTTCCTCTGCATGTACAAGTAGTCTGCATGTACAAGTAGTCATTTCAAAACTAAAACCATGTTAGAAAAGTATGGATTACCCATATTTGTTCCACACCATATATTCCCCAAACTAGAAAATAGAAAAGATAAGCATTATATTATTCTTCTTAAGACTTTCATGTAAAATCCCTAGTTTCATGTCAACCACCAAATCAACATGAACTCAACTCCAAAGGCGGAGGAATATATGCTCTGAACATGGGTGGATTGTGTGTCACAATCTTAGATTTTGTAGAAAAATAAACATCAAAAGCTAGCTAGAAATTAAAAAATTAAAAATTAAAAATTAATATGCTACTATATTACGTCGGCGCTTTATTCAAAACTTAATTCCATATCAAGTTTCCACATTCCCATGTGAGTGTGAAGACAAAAACATTTAAAGTTACACGTGGCGCAAAGGACGCGTGCCCAAATCAAAGCCGCATAAACAACATGTCCACGTGATAATGCACTTGCTATGCTTCGCGCTTACGACACGTGGCCACGTGGATATGGCTGAGGACGAGTAGGTCCCACTTTAAACTGAAATCTGACGGTTTGCAGGCTGTCTTTTCGTGGGGATCTGGGCTGTGATTTAGAATCCAAAATTTTAACCGCCTTTACCTAGTTTCACAATAATTTTGAACATAAATTTTAAATAGATTTAAAATAAAGTGCTTTTTATTATTAATTATAGGGAAGAGGGACCCAAAGACTGCATGGCGTTTCAAATAGTTGCGATATATAGAAGTTGATAAGGATGCCCGGCCGTTTTATCAATATTGGACTAGTAGTTGTGTAATTCTGTGATGTTAGCGTTGGATGATGACTACCCATAATTTCAAAACAAAACGACTCTTTGATCTAAAAGGCGAACTGGAATCACATCCGTCACTGCACAAAACACGTAATCTGGCAAAGATTAAGCCCTCATTCTTTTTTTTTGGGCCTTTTTGGACACCTTGGTGCAGCATGCTTTTGATGTGGTATCATATTTGACATGCTTCCCAAACTCCTAGCATGGCAGGTGGACTTGCCATAAGTTTCTAAAATTGGGAGGATTTGAAATTTCCATGTATATAAATTAGAAGCGCCGTTTAGGTGCACAACCATCAGTCCTCTATAAGAAATTGTTATACTTTCTTAATTTTAAAATGATTTTGTTTTATTTGGGTTATTCATTGTAATTTACCTAGGAGGGCCCAGAGGGTAACCGAATCCCATACTTCTCTAATTATCCCACGCTTAAATTTCAAATCTCCACTTCTTTACAGCGGCTTACTCTAAAAGTCTTCGTTTATAACTGTTGGGTTTCGTGGCCACATCATCAGCATATGACAAGATGCGCTTTTGCCAAGGTGTCAAAAAAGGCCCCAAAAAATAGTGAGACCAATTCTCGTGCATTACATCATGAGTAGTTGAGCGCTGATGTGGTATCACATGATTGGATGCTTTTTAGATCAAAAGCATACATTTTGTTTAATTATGGGTAGTCAAATCAAAACTATTGGACATTATATAAACGACTATTGGGTATTATATGTACGATTGGGTGCACGACTATTGGACCCCGCACGACTATTGGGCCCTCTCCCCTAACACGCGAATTTAGAAGAACGTTTTTTTAAGGTGTTCACACTGATCACAAATTCTCTTTTCTATACTCATTCCAATTTTTAATTAAATTTACCAAACTCCATTTTTATGATAAATATATGCATTTCTTATGAAATTCTACAATAATATTTAATGTGTGAATTTCAGTTGAAGAGTATTTAAATGTATTATTAATTTTATAATGAATTATTGTGTTTTTGGATAAATTTATTAGTAGTTGTTGAGTGTTTGCTAGTATGTAATTTAGGTTTGAATTTTGGAAGGGCGTATAGTCTCATTGTTATTTAGTTTCCTAATTCATTAGTAAATGTTAGATTATAAGAGAGTTTGCCTAATTCTTTGGGGCTTCCAATTCCTTTTATATATTTAAAAAAATTATAAAATAATTGCAATATCTACACAGACTCAAACACTTATCAATACTTAAAGATTTTTATAATTATTATTTATTTAATTTGTTATTATTTTTATATTTAATTATTTATAACTTAAAATTACAAATATTATATATAGAGAAAAATAAATATTTTTTCTTCATTAAAATTTCAATAATATACTTTTAAACTATAATATACAAATTATTTGTTCACACTCCCCCCCACACACATACATATACATGAATTTGAATGAGTTAATATATAACTTATTTTCCACCGTCACCCCCACCCCACATCCCCACACACATACATATATGAATTTGAATGAGTTACTAGATAAATTGTTTCCCACCACACACACACACACACCTCTCTCTCATAAATGTTAAAGTGAGTTAAAATGGTACATTATAAAAAAAAAATGTGTTCAAACACAAGGAAACAAAAAAATGTGTGTAAAATGTTGAATTAAGTGAGCCAAACTCTAATGAATGTTGAATCAAATGAAGAATAATTTAAAGGATGAGCCCAAAACATGTTTAATTTCTAAGTGTAATTAATGGAAGAAATGCCTCTTGTTTGTTTGAAACAGATGTCAAATGTTAAATTGGGTGTAATATAGCTCAACAAATAAAAATAAACGGCAAGAGGCAAGTGAAAGCCCTGAGTGAAGTCTAAGTTATTTGATGAAAGGGACACCTTTTAGTTGTGGTATTCAAGCTAACATTATTAGGTGCGATGTACCTTAATAAACAAGGCTAGAAATCAAGGGTGAGCCTTAAGTAAATTTAATAGAGAAAATGCTTATTAATCTAGCCCAAGAGACAAGTGATTGAGTGAATTTGATGGAAGAGACACCCCTCAATCAAGACTAGAAGTGAAAAGTTGAGTTTAAACAATTGACACATTGTTTTATATTCTGGAGCTCAAATATCTTTTGAACTTCAAAATAACAAACATATTAACTATTTCCTCTCACACATAATCAAAAGCAAGTCTTTAATGAATTTGATGGAAGAAATACCTTTCAATCAAAACAAAAAACCAAGTATAAATATTTTGTGAGTTATACAAAAGAAACACTTCTTATAAACTCATATTAAATATTAAAAATCGAAAATAAATGCTCAATAAATTTGACCTTTGAATAAGACAAATAAATACCTCTTAATTATTACATCTAATCCAAAAATCATTTAAAAAAATATTAAACCTATAAAATATTAATTTTTGTATGATATGTATATAAAAAGGCGTATAATTGAGGTTCATTCTGACTGCGATGGTGACCGTAAAGATTAGAGGTGAGAGAAATCAGATCATTTAATAATTCTGTTCTGGACGTTAGCATGCCAGGTATCTGATATGAAGCGCATATTAAGCCCTTATCATGACGGTGGCATGTGCAGAGAACGTGAGCTTGTACAATACGAGACGGTGGAAGAGCCGTCAAAATATTAAATTAAATCTTTACACACTGTTCACGGGTCAGCCAATTATTGAAAAAATCAGATCTGAAAAGGGCACGTCTATTTATACGCGACTGAGCTCTGAAACATGCAGAAGATAGGATACACAGATAAAAGATTGAGATACCTCAAGTCTCTGTTTTTCTAGGTATCTTGTTTCTGGTTTGGAACAGAATCATGGCGGATATAAACCAGGTAGCAGCCAGCCTTGTGGCAGTTCTACTGATAATCATTCAAGCAGCCGCTGATAGTGGCGGGGGATGGATCAGCGGCCATGCGACCTTCTATGGAGGCAGCGACGCCTCGGGCACCATGGGTAATTTCATTTGTTGTAATTACCAGTTCAAAATTCAGCTTTTTGTTTTGTATGCTTTAAATTCTAATGGGGATTTTGGATTTGTATGCAGGAGGGGCTTGCGGATACGGGAACCTGTACAGCGCCGGGTACGGGACCAACACGGCGGCGCTCAGTACAGCTCTGTTCAATGACGGGGCGTCTTGCGGGGAATGCTTTCAGATACAATGCGACACCAGTAGAGATACGCAGTGGTGTTTGCCTGGAAAGTCGATTACCATTACGGCCACCAATTTCTGTCCTCCAAACTATGCTCTGCCCAACAACGACGGAGGGTGGTGTAATCCTCCTCTGCAGCACTTCGACATGGCGCAGCCTGCGTGGGAGAAGATCGCTATTTACAGAGGAGGAATCGTGCCCGTTGTTTACAGACGGTATCTATCGATCTTTTGCGCCATTTTTTTGGTCATAGATTGGGTTTAATTTGAACAGGGGGCACATTTATAGAAAAAGGGCTGTTTGGGTAATGTGTAAACAACACATTCTAAATTTTGATTTGTTTAGGTAGTTATTTGTAATTAAATTGGTTTTTCAGTAAGATTCATCTATTAGTTTATAGTTTATAGTTGGTATAAGTTTATAGTTGGTATAAGTTTTTCACAGTCCATCAGTTCAAACTGTGCAAGTTTCTGATTTCACTGTGTATGTTTTACTTTGACGTTTCGGACCACACTCATTCCTCTTTCCAGAGGATGGATCTTTGAGTGTGATCCAAAATGTCGAACTAAAAACATACACAATTAAACCAGAAACTTGAACAATTTATGTTGTTTATATGAGTCGTTTATTTAGATTACAAATTTTAGTTTTTACCAGAAAATGTTTAAATATTAGTCTGCACCTTGTGATTAATGTGACTAGGAGTTTTCATAAGAGATGTCTTATGTTAATAGTTGTAGGTTGATTGACTGTTTTCCCTTTCTTTCTTTCTGAGAGTTTCTTTAGTAAACAACTTAGCGTTGATAGATTATTTACCCCTTCTTTATTCACATGTTGATGGAATGAAGAATTCTTCACATAAACACTCAACATGTTGATGGATTATTTATCTCTTCTCTCTCCACATTTTGATGGGATGAAAGTTTATCCCACAAACAGTCAGCTTGATTAGATTATTTGCCCCTTCTCTCTTCACATAATCAGTGAGCATGTTGATGGATTATTTACCTCTTATCTCTCCACATGTTAATGGAATCAAGGATTCTTCACATAAATAGTCAACATACTGATGAATTATTTATCATGTCTCTTTTGTCTGGACTTAAACATCACATCTCTTTTGTCTGGACTTAAACATCACAATTTAAGCTTTGACTTGTTTAGGTGGCTTATTTGAAATCAAATTCGCTTCTCAAAGGACCCACCTTTTAGTGTGATTTAAGATGAAGCACCTAAGAACGTCAAAGTTTAGATTGTATTCAAAGAATTCTTGACATAAATAATCAACCGTTGATAGATTATCTTCTCTCCATAAGAACTTTATATAAACAATCCATATCTTAATAGATTAAAATATTTTTATATAAATAATCAACCCTTTGACTACAACATATACTGTTTTTTTGATTGATTTCATCTATTTTTTATGTACAAACATTTTATCGATTTTTTGAAATCAAAATTAGAACTTACCAACTGTTTAAACTCTTCGAATACAAATTAAATTGTTTTTATTTTTATTTTTGGTGTTGCAGTGTACCATGCGTGAAATCTGGAGGCGTTCGATTCACCATTAATGGACGATCTTACTTCGAGCTTGTGCTGATCTCGAATGTGGGCGGAAGTGGAGTGGTGAGCACGGTGTGGATAAAAGGATCGAATACGGGATGGCAAACAATGTCAAGAAATTGGGGCGCCAATTGGCAGAGCAACTCCTACTTGAATGGACAGAGCCTGTCTTTCCGAGTCACCACCAGCGACGGCAATACATTGACCTTTAACAACATCGCAGATGCAGGATGGTCGTTTGGACAGACGTTCACTTCCTCGGTGCAGTTCAATTAGCAGAGTATTACTAGTAATTGATGGAGATCCAGGTGCTTTAATGGCGGCAGCAGAGGCGAGCTAAATCTTCGTTGCAGCAGCCCGCTGTGCTTGGGATCCCCGACTTATTATACTCGCCTTTTCCCTCTACAGATTTAGGAATCCGTGTCTTCCACTGTATAATAATCTTTCCAACCAGAAAAAATATTGTAACGCTTTAAGCACTTCGAATTTTCATAATAAGTTTGAAATGTTTCTATCCTGAATTCCAAGATTTTCCTTTTGAATCTTGAAAAGAAACATAAATTTTGTAAGAATACCTCTTCTGCTATCACAATTATGAAGCGAGCTAATAAATCTTTAATGCCCATTTTAAGCTCTCAATAGTGTAATTCAAATTGTATGTACATTAATTTTGGCTCAACGTTGCAATGTTAAACTATTAATTGTTAGCATTATTTAAAAGTGTTATTGAATAACTTTATAAGTATAAAAAATTATAATTTTTATTTTTATTTTTTTGAGAATATATATATTTTTTTAAATTTTATTTTATTGAATGAAGCGTAAAGAAAAATACAATAGAATAAATATCAGTCTAATAAAAGGACTGAAAAACACAAAATTAGGAATCGTAATTCCAGCAACATCATAGAGTCCCATTTAAACTTATACAAACATAACAACCCATCTGTACCTCAAATAGCAAAATCAGCAATACAAAAACAACAATCATAAGTTTGCAGCCAACATAACAGTGCCTCAAATAGCAAAATCAACAATACAAAAACAACATACCACTCCAATAATGGAATACAAACACAATGCCCCAACTGGAATAGCAATACTTCATCATTGGACAAAAAATAACAAAGCCATTTAAACCTTAAATTTGAAGAAGTCTTGCATTTGTTTAACACAATGAAAATCCCCCATGTGTATCTTCAAAAGCTGAAATTTAATCTCATCCAATTTCTTATTGAAATCACCATCTTTGAGCTCCTTCTTTCACTACGAACATAAAACGATGAATTGAAACATGAGTAAGAGTAAAACATTAGAAGGTCTGGTTCATGATGCAAAATGTGGTTAGAAAACATTGTTGAACATATGCTTTTCCATAAATGCATTAAAATACATTGTCTCATAGTATCAACTACTAAATTATTATGAAGTTTGAAACCAAATATTGCTTCTTCTCATCGTAAAACACGATCAAAAACTGCAAAAAGCTGTCGAAAAATTATGTTCCATTTTTTCTTTGCTTTAAAACAGTCATGGAAAATATGCTTTATGCTTTCATTTTGCAGACAAAATGGACATTTGGCTAGTTGGAGCTTCAAACGCTTTAATCATCAGCCTTAGACTTCCAAATTTGAGCACTAAGACTTCCCCATTTCTTTTTCTTGAAAGCTACAATTCCATTTTGTATTTAGTCTTGGGTTCAAGTTCATGTTTGGCAAAAGCTTAAAGTATATCTTCTTTAGAGGAAATGATAAGAAAAGATGTGTGTCAATCCACAACCGGTGACCCTTGAAGAGCAATGTAAGGATGTGCAAATTTTCATGAGGAGTTCTAAAGGAACCAACATTATCAGGAAAACAAAGAATCCTTTAAACTTATTGTGAAGAGGAAAGAAACCCTTAATATCTTGCCAGCTAGCCCCATCCATGAACTCAAAATTCCAAATATCATTAAACGGTTTTATTCCTTTCTTGAAGAAATAGAGAGATTGTTTAGGAAAGCTAATAGCTAGCGTCTGTCCATGGTATTGAACAAGCTTGTTCCACCAAATAGAGGAAGTAGCAAACCTAAAACCATGTTGTAGCGAATTCCTTCTCCAATTTAAAAATTTGCAAACTTGATGCCAAGCCATCCAAATAGATTGGAGCGGAAAAGAAGCTTTAAAATGGAAAAACTAAGCAAACATAATTTTATCTAGCCATCCCACATTCTGCCACTTATTCTTCATAGCATCCATTGTGATACAATACCAAACCAAAGTTTTCCATTGTTCTTCTCCCAACACACCTCTTAAATTATCCATTTGGCAGACAGGCAAGTCCCTTGGGTCTTAGCATCCAAAAGACCTAGACTCCCTTTACTCTTAGCTTGTATACAATGTAGCCAAGAGGGGGCCCTAAAACCCATTTTTCCATCCCAGTTTAACCACAAGAATTTGCGGATAAGTTTATTTAAGTCTTCATAGCCTTTTTTGGAAGACATCTAACAAGAGGAATAATATGCATGAGAGGCCAAAAATATTTGATTTATCACCTGTATTTTACTAGCTAAAGATAGGAATTTATTTCCCCAATTAAAAATTTATTTTTTAATTTTATGAGAAACCAATTCCACATATTATGAAGTGAGACCCCTAATCCAAAAGGTATACTAAGATAACTTGTAAGATCTGCCCATGCTTAATTTGTTTCCATTCCTTAGCAATCTAGTATGAAATTAGATTAGACTAGATCATTATGAATTCAGTCTTATGGTTAACCAGTTTCGAGCCTAAAACCTCACAATAAAAAATTAAGACACGCTAAACATTATTGATTTTTGCTTAAGAATTTTGAGTAAATAGCAGACTATCATCAACAAAATGTGAATTAAAAACAACTTTATTATTAGGAATAAAAATACCCTTAATTAGATCCATTTGGTTGTATTTTTCTAGTAGATAACCAAGAGCATCAACAACTAGAACATACAAAAATGGTAATAGAGGACATCCTTGTCTAATTGACCATCGTTAAGGGAAAGTATCAGATAAAGAATTATTAATCACCAGTTGAGCATTTGCCTCAACGAACAACAATTGAATATTCCTACATAATTTGGGACCGAAGCCCAACCACTGCAACATCTTGAGAATAAAGCTCCACCACATCCTATCATAGGCTTTGTCAAAATTGAGCTTTACCAACGAAGAATTTTGCCTTGTTTATTGGGTCCACTCACTAGTTTTCCAATCCAAAATTAAATTATCAAGTATAAATCTACCACCAAGGAAGCCTGTTTGTTCCGGTCTAACAATTCTTTTATCCATTGGTTTAATCTTAGTGGCTAAGGTTTTTGCAATGATTTTATAAGATGTGTTGAGCAATGTAATAGGCCTCCATCCAGAGATCGGATCCAAATTTTTCCCTTTTGGAAGAAGCTTAATTAGACCTTTATTAATATATGGTCCCAACGACCCTTGGTTTATAGCTTCTAAGTACATTATATAAAAATATTCTTTAATAAGAAGCCACGAAGTTTGATCAAAATCAATTGGTAACCCATCAATCCCAGGGCTTTTGTTAGCAGCCATAGAAAAAACATCTTCCAATTCTTCAATAGAAAGATCTTGATCAAGAAAGTGATTGTATTCTTGGTCCACGTTTCTGGGAATGATTCCTTTAATCATATCTTCTAGAACCAATTGAGCGTCTTTCCAATGAGCCCCTTTTTATGCTTATAGTTTAAGTAATCAAAAAAATACTTGGATTCTTTATTACCCTCTTTGCACCAATGTAATCTGGCCTTGATTTTAGCACCTTGTCCCCTATACATATCAAGTTTACGAAGTTGCGTTTCAATAGTGATTTTATTATTTAGGTTGTTTGATAGTATTTTTATGTGTTGTTAATTTTTTATTTTTTTATGGATGTGATAATTTAAGAGATTTTTTATGATATTATAAGAAAAAACAAAGATAGAATAAGTATTAATAAAAAAAGATTAATTATGATATTCATATATATTCAATAGCGATATAATAAATATTAACAATTAAACAATAATTTATAAATTTCTTTCTAAAACATGTATATTCACATTAATATCATGAACGTAATACTTGAGTCTTTAATGATTTTTGCAATTTTTGTTTTTGTGTAGGAATATCAAATTCAAGTGTACCTTATTATTTGCATAATTCTTAATTCTTCATGAACAAAAAGGAAATTATAAATCATTAGGACTTTTATGTTCTATTCTTTGCAAATATAATGTGTGAGAACTATATGAAACATAGAAAAATAGGGGTGTTAAAATGGATTGATAACAATGGACCTATTTCTCTAGTTTCATTCAAAAAGTGTGCTATAGAAGATAGATCTGAAAACTAATAGAACTAACAATCAAAATGCAGATCTGGAAAGGGTAAAATGCTATGTACCTCTCACAAAAAGTGCTTTTTCAAGGCTTACTAAGGACTCATTTTCCCTATGGCGAATGGGTCCTTGCTATGGCTCTCTAAAATCTGTTCCTGAGTTTTTTTCTCTAGTGTCTGTACTCCCAGATTCCCAAATCTTGTAGTCAAAAAGCTTGAAATAAATTGTGTAGGTCAATTTTTGTGTTTTTACAAGAATGGTGAAAACAAATGCAACCTTGAAAACTTTGCAATTTTTGTTCTTCAATAGATCTTCCACCTTAAATCTGCAATCACACATCAAAGAGAGAAAAACGATGTTTGTTAGGTGAATGGGGGTTTTCCTTGGTCAAACCCTATTTTGCTAATTAAACCTTGAAATGAATAAAAGCATGAAAGGAATGATCAATGAACAACTCTATGTAACAACTCACCAAACCTTATTTGAACCTTGGATCACAAATCTGCAAACTAGCATGAAGTGGCCTTAATGAATGTAGATCTTGACCATGAAACTTGATTAGAGATAATGCCTTTGAATATGCTTGGATTGATCTTGAATAGTACATCAACATATGAGCTCAGAAAACATGCATGATGCAATACATAT
The DNA here is from genome assembly GCA_007258455.2 of Sequoia sempervirens. Classification (NCBI taxonomy): domain Eukaryota; kingdom Viridiplantae; phylum Streptophyta; class Pinopsida; order Cupressales; family Cupressaceae; genus Sequoia; species Sequoia sempervirens. Next base: position 103,416 of record VDFB02385909.1, on the reverse strand, counting down.
TTGATATGACGATGGGATCTTGATTGTTGCAATAATCTTCTTCAAATTTTCCCTTGAATGCCTTGAAGATGCTCTTGAATGCTCTCAAATTTTCTAGCTTGATCTCATGAAGTCACATGAAGTCACATAAAAATTCTAGGATGAAACATAGTAAAATAACCTTGTATTTAAATGAATCTTAAGATTAATTCCTAAAATTCAAATATCGCAAGTTGACATTGAATCATGGATTTGAAATTATTAAAATACTACCAAAAACATATTCAAAAGGGAGATCCTAGGTCTAAGTGAGGACCCATTTTCCATAGGGTGAATGGGTCCTATGCCACTTACCTAGGACACACATTGGGCAATGTTAAACATTATGTAAAAATAGGGTCCTAGAACTAAGTGAGGACCCATTCGTCCTATGGTGAATAGGTCCTAGATCACTTACCTAAGACACACATCTTCCAAATTTAAGTGTTGTGAAATGGCATTTATGAATATCAAGTTTTATCTCTCAGAATTTTTATTTAATTAGGCTTGGATTTGAATTAAAGGGGCCAATTAAGGAAAATTAACCTTAATCAATTAATAAAGCCCTAAATAAGTGTGAAAGTGTAAAGGTACATTTTACAACACCCTAAATAAGACATAATTAAGTCCATTTAATCTAAAAGGGCCCTAAACTTAATTTGAATATGATTTTTACAACACTAAATTAAGACAATATTAAGCTTGTTTTATTATTAATTATTTCCAACTTAAGTGCGGAAAAAGGGATACTTTTTCCTACACTACATTTTTCCCCCACTTTAATGAGAGGATGACCCCATGCCAAACTCACACTAAATTAGACATTCAAGATGCTTTTGTATGCAACAATGACAATGATACACAATCATACAACATCAAAGACTAGGAAGATCAAGCCTAAATGGTCCAACACGATGTGAAACACTTCTAAGCTATTGGTTTTGTTTTTTCATGCTCACCCCATGGTAGTGGAACCTTAGGCTGTCTATTCGGTGAGTATCCCAAAAGGGTGGAAAATGAGAGAATCATAGTAGGCTCCCATACCATATCAAAGCTATCCTCCTAACAACTTCAATAAGGCACCACAATGTTATGCAAGGCTCCATAGGGAAGCAAGGTGTGCTATGTTAGGTGGCCTTGAATTTAGAGTTCAAGTTTCATAGGGATTAACAAGTTGCATTATGTTAAACACCTATGAACAAGGCAAGGTTCTGCTACAAGCAGGGCACATTATGCTTGGTGGCCTTGAATTCAGAATTCAAGCTTCATAAGGCTAACACACTGTGTTATGCTAACACTTATGAAAAATGATGCTAGTGAAAGTTTTTGTTCAAAGGGATTTTTCTTAGTTTGTGTAAGGTCTTCTTCTTAGGGAACATTGTGACTAATGTCTCCAAGAGAGGACAATTCAAGAGTAAAAGATTCACAATTTAGGGAATGTAGTGTGTCACATCACCACTAAGAGGAAAGTCGTACACTAAGAAATATCAAACTCTTGGAGTACATCAAACCAAATGACACTACTAAGAAAATGAAACATCACAAGAAAATGGAAAATCACACCATGAAACATGAGAAATGTCAAAAGATATTATCAATGTATGCCCCCACTTTAAAGCAGTTGGTAACACCCTTGTTTTGAGAAATTGCTTTAAAGTATCCAATGTTCAATCCTAAGACATGAGAGCTTCCTTGGAAATCTCTATTCCAAGTCATGTGTTCCCGAAATGAAGCTATGTCATGAAAAAGGAAGGAGAGGTTGCCCCAAAAAATACATAAGGGATCTATGGATTCGGGGTTGATATGTCTTTGCTACAATGTTGTTATAGAGCTCATAAATGTCATCATTCCCCAAATACTCATAGAACTAGAAGGATGACACAAAGAGAGGAAAAACAAAGAAAAATACTTTGGGTCAACAATGAAGAGAACTCAATGTCTCAAAACCTTGCGTCATCCCCAAAAGGAAAACACAAGACAGGAAAAAAAGGATAAAATGTTTATGACATAGAGAATAATGCAGGAGGAATGCCCAAAAGAGAGAGATACATCAAACAAAATAGTATGGGGGATCACATTACACACATGCAATCACATAAAGAAACATGAAAAACAAAAGAAGACAAAATACTAGTAAGGCACATGCGAGTCAACCTATAGCAGGTCATCTGCATCCCAATCTTGTTCGGTATATGTGGAAGGTAGACAACTAGCCGAAGGGACAACATCAAGTACCAAATCTAGGAAAATGCTATCTAACCCCTTGCCCACACTAAGTGCATGACAAGGATGAGCCGAGATGGGTGATGAGAATTAGTGACAATTAGAGGAACTAGGTGCTTCAACACAAGGAAGAGCGCCACAATCCTTAAGATGTTGAATTTCAAAATAGGGGTGTTAATTAAAATGGATTGATAACAATGGACCTATTTCTCTAGTTTCATTCAAAATGTGTGCTATAGAAGACATATTTGAAAACTAACAAAATTAACTATCAAAATGTAGATCTGGAAAGGGTAAAAAGTTGTGTACCTCTCACGAAAAGTTCTTTTTCAAGGCTCACTGAGGACTCATTCTCCCTATGGCAAATGGGTCTTGGCTAGGGCTCTCTGAAATCTGTTTTTGGGTTTTGTTCTCTTGTGTTTGCACTCCCAAATTCTCAAATTTTCATGATTTTGCAAGAATGGTGACAAAAAATGTAACTTTGATACCTGTGCAATTTTTTTTCATCAATAGATATTCCACCTAAAATCTACAATCGCACATCAAAGAGAGAAAAATGTTGTTTGTTAGGTGAATGGGGGTTTTCCTTGGTCAAACCCCATTTTGGTAATTAAACCGTGAAATGAATAAAAGCATGAAAGGAATGATGAATGAATAGCTCTATGCAACAACTCACCAAACCTTATTTGAACCTTGGATCACAAATTTGCAAACTAGCATGAAGTGGCATCAATGAATGTAGATCTTGATCATGAAACTTGATTAGAGATAGTTCCTTTGAATATGCTTGGATTGATCTTGAACACTACATCAACATATGAGCTCAAACAACATGCATGATGCAATACATATTTGATATGATGATGGAATCTTGATTGTTGCAATAATATTCTTCAACTATACCCTTGAATTCCTTGAAAATGCTCTTGAATTCTCTCAATAATGTTCTAGCTTGATATCATGAAGTCACATAAAAATTCTAGGTGGAAACATAGTAAAATGACCTTGTATTTATATGAATCTTAAGATTAATTCCTGATTAAAATATCACAAGACAACATTGAATTATGGATTTGAAATCATTAAAATATTGACAAAAACATATTCAAAAGGGGGGTCCTAGGTCTAAGTGAGGACCCATTCACCATAGGACAAATGGGTCATAGGCCACTTACCTAGGACACACATTAGGAAATGTTAAAAATTATGTAAAAATAGGGTTCTAGAACTAAGTGAGGACCCATTCGCCCTATGGTGAATGGGTCCTAGGTCACTTACCTAGGATACACATCTTCCAAAGTCAAGTGTTGTGAAATGGAATTTATGATTGTCGAGTTCTATCTCTCAAAATTTGCATTTAATTAGGCTTGGATTTGAATTAAAGGGGCCAATTAAGGAAGATTAACCTCAATCAATTAATAAAGCCCTAGATAAGTGTGAAAGTGTAAAGGCACACTTTACAACACCCTAAATAACACACAATTAAGTCCATTTAATCTAAAGGGGCCCTAAACTTAATGTGAATATGAAAAACATATTACAACACTAAATCAAGGCAACATTAAGCTCATTTTATTATTAATTATTTCCAAATTAAGTGTGAAAAAGGGATACTTTTTCCTACACTACACTATGTTTTGTTGGTATGAAGCTTGATTATCTTCTTGCTTCAAAGGCAATGGAGTTGTTGTAATCAATCCCCAAGTGATAGATTGTTAGTAATGGATCTTAGTTCTGGATTCAAAGGTTTCACTTAGCTATTTTTGGGTCGTAGTTCATAATGGGGGGATACAAGGGGGTTAGGTTTCTAGGAGAAACAACATATTTTGGAGCGCCCTTTTGAAGGGGTTTGAGGAAAGTAGATTTGAAGAGATTTTTAAAAATAATTATCTTGAAAAATATAATGAATAGTAAAAATATAATAATTGAGCTATATCGAGAAAGAGAGTTATAATTGTGAGAGGAGACTATGAGAGAGGACAAAGGAAATTATAGTATATGTGTTGTAGGTTGTATCCATTCATTTTTTGGATGAAATAAAGGATTAGTTGTTTCTTCATGGATGTAGCTCATATCAAGTGAACCACGTATATTTATGTCTTTATGTTTTTATGTGTTTTTTTCTAATATTTTCCACTCCATAGTCCTATTCTTAACAACTAGTATAAGAGTTGAAAGTTTATTTGGTTGATAAACTTGAAAGTGGGGTTCCTAGTTTGAGTGGGAGCAATTGCAAAAGTCAAGTTTAGGGTTGAGAAATTTAACAACCAAAACTACCCATTATGGAAGATGAAAATGGAGAAAAATCTATATTAGAAGGATTTTTTCTTACAATTAGGTGGAAAAGCAAAGAAGTTGACGAATATGAAAGATGAAGAATAGGAGATTCTTGATAAAAAGGCACTAGGAACAATATGACCAGGTACCTAGTAGTGTTGGTGGTTTTCAAAATTTCAAAAGAAAAGATGATGAATGATTTTATGAAGGCATTATATAAATTATATGAAAAACACGTACCATCTAACAAGGTATTTCTTATGAATTATTTATTTACCATGAAGATATTAGAAGATGGGTCTATTGTTGATCATTTAAATGAGTTTAACATGACCACTAATTAAAGTTCTATAGGAGTAAAATTTGATGATGAGGTTATGAATTTTTTGATTTTATTCTCATTTCCAAGAAGTTGGAATGGTTTGGAAATGGTCATGAGTAATTCTATCTCAAGTTCAAGCACCTTAAATTTTGATGATATTTTTGGTTTTATCCTTAGCATGGAAATGTGTTGAAAGGGCATAGGTGAGACATTAGGTAGTAATAAATGACCATTGAGAACAAGAGAAAAAAGGTAGAAGGGAAAGAGCCTAGAGAATCATTGGAAGTCAAAGAAGGATCATAGGTCCAAATCTAGAGGAAGGTTGGAGTGATCTAGTGTTGTATGAAGAAAGGAAATTTGAAGAAAGACTATTGAACTTGAAAATGAAAACAAGGAGATGGAAAATAGGAGAATAATTATGTAGCAAATGTAGTAAGTGATGTGTTGCAAGGTGCTTTAATCCTTTCATTAGATAACATTACTGGTTCTCAAGTGTTAGACTTAGGGGCTTAATTTCATGCCACTCTACATAGGAAATATTTTCTAGACTTCGTTGAAGGTGATTTTGGAAAGATTTATTTGGGTGATGATGAACCATGTAAATCTATTGGAAATATAGATAAATTATAGAATGGAAACCAATGGTTGTTGAAAAAGGTGTGGAACGTGTCTCTAATTTGAAAATAAATCTAATTTTAGTAGGACAACTAAGAAGTGAAGGCTATACATTTACATTTATAGAAAATTCATGGAAAGCCACTAAAGGATCATTGATAATAGAAAAGAGAGATAAGGTAGATATGTTGTATTTATGTATTTTTAAGTTTTATTTTTCTATTACTTTAGCTTCTATATGAGTGGATATGACTTTGTGGCATCATAGGAACATGCACATGAGTGAAAAAGAGATACAAATTCTCCAGTCAATGAATTTTTTATCAGGTTTAAAGTAATTTGATTTGGATTTATGTAAGCACCATGTTTATGGAAAATAGAAGTCATATTATCAAAGTTAAGAAGGAAAGAAGAGTGAAAAGTTAGATCTTGTGCATTCATATGTATGGGGACTAGCTCATGTATCATATCTTGGCATATCTTATTATTATATTACATTTATTGATGACACAACTAGAAAAAAATTGGTTATTTCATTAAAAATAAATTTGATGCCTTTGATAATTTTAAGAAATGAAAAAAATTAGTTGAGAATAAGATAGGAAATAAGTTAAACGGTATGTGTAGGATCATGATGGGCCAAAAAGTGGCAATGGGATAAAAATTACGTTTTTCATCGACCCAAAAATGCAAAAACACTGAGTTGATTTTTTTGTGGCTTGGGTGTTAGTACATTGCTCCAAAGCAATGCCCAAACCAAGATTTTCATATCGGATATCCGATTTGGATAAGATATCTGATTCAAATCAGATATCCGATTCAAATAGGATATCTGATCCAAATTGGATATCTGATTTGAGGCACATATATATATATATTTGTGCGCTGTTAAAATAATTTAGCATTTGCACAGGCCGCGGGCGCATAGTGAGGAGGATTTTCACATATCAGATATCTGATTTAGCCAATATCAGATTTGAAAGGTTAGTTTTTGGAATTTTTTTTGCTTTAATCAAATTTTGAACTAGATTTGTATAATTTCAGTTAGTTTTTTATGGATTTTTTTTCAAAATAGGGTTTTTGATTAATTTTTATGAAAAACTTGAGTTTAGAATGGATTTTGATTAAAAATGAATGTTTTTTATGGATTTTGATTAAAAAATAGTGTTGTTTATGTATTTTTATTAAAAAAATGAGAATCTTATAGACTTTTGTTAAAAAGTAGGGTATTTTTACAATATTTTCATTTATATTGTCTAATTTCAATTAGATTAATTAGTTTTTAACTTTAATTAGGCATTATGGCTATTGAGAATGAAAATGCACAAATTCCAAATGATCCACCAGTTGAGAATGAAAATGCACAAATGCCAAACACTCCACCACCTTCGTAGCCATCAATTGAAGGCTTAATTGATGAAAAATTGTAGCAATTTTCTGATGTTTATATGATAATCCCTCGATTATCCGAGATGTCAAACACATTGAAGAAAATAATTAAAAATATAGAAACCCTCTCCACCCAACATAATGCCTTTCATTGTTGGCAAAAAGACATGAGGGAATATTACACATGTGGATTCTCTTATGATGATGTGAAAGATCTCAGAATAACCAACTTGCCCAAATAGCCTCTTTATTTGTTAACCCCCATATTGGTTTGCCAGTTAATGTTAATAAACCAAAACTTTCTATAAAATGGTGCACGCATAGGGACATGTTATGCCTTGCATAACCACCCCACTTTGATCTGGATCAAAATGGGTCCCCCTTTGTCTTTTCCCTTTGGCCTTTGGTTTTATGCCTTAGGCGGTTTTTTTTCCAAGTTATGTCGGAGTTGGGTCCGAAACCAAAACCGGATTTGTAACTTCCTTCTTTGGTTCGGGTCTTGATCCAACCCTGGTTCCGGTTCTGACAGACCTTGGTTTTCACTTTCTTTTGTTCTCTGCCGGAGTCGGGTCTATAACCAATTCCAAACTTGGTATTTCTTTTTGTGCTTCGGTCTTGTTCCGGTTCCGGTTCTGACTGTTCTTTGCCTTCTCCTTTTTGTTCTTTGTCAGAGTCAGGTCCTGGACTGGGTTTGAAATGTTGAACTTTTTTATGTTCCTCATTTTGGTCCAGTCTTGGGTCCGACCCCACCTATTCTTTGTTTTTTTCTTTTGTCCTAGTCTTTTTGTGTCCTCTGCCTTAGTTAGTTTCTTTTCGGCCTTCAGGCATTTTTGTTTCCTTTTGTTTTGGTTTGTTTGTTTTGGCAGGCCCGGGTTCAGAACGGATTCTAAGCTTGGAACTGCTTCCAAGCTCAGTTTTTATTCCTTCCCCGACCCTGGTTCCCGTCCCTTTGGTCTTTTTTGCCTTGGGTTTTTGTTTTCTTTAGTTTTTGTCGGAGGCGGGACCGAGATGGAATCTGAAACTGAAACTTGGGAAAGTTTCAATTCCTAGATTTGGTCCTGACCCCGCCCCCATTGTGTTCCACCTGGTTGGTTTTCATTCTGACCCCGCCGGTGTTTCGTTTGTCCTTTTGGGTTTTCCTCGCGGGCACAGAGCCGGAAGGGGTATAAACTCGGGAATGTTGGTTAGTTCCTTGGCTCGTTCCCGACTCGACTCCGGCCCCGGTTTTGAATTTCTCTTGGCTCCGCCGCCACCAGTTTCAGAGGCGAGGGATGTTGTTTGAGGGTCGTGTTTTGTCCCGATCCCAGTTCCACTGGGACTCATCCAGTTTTACCCTCTCGTCCTGTTTCAATTTTGGTCCCAATTCAGCTAGTTTTCAGGAAGGTGTTCCCGTTTGGTTTTGACCTCGCCTCCGCCAGTTTTACGTTTCTTTTTGATAAGATTGAAGGCATGATAAATAATGATATACCTTACTTGCCTTTGGGAACTAATGGAGGAATTTGTTTTGCAGGATCAGGTTTATTTATCTGAAGATATCCCTTAAGGGAGTTTCGCCAAAGGATTTGAGTTAGACAAGAACTCTGGCCGAAGGATTGGGGTCTTGCCGACCCAATTGGGTCCCACCGACATATTTTGTGCCTTCGGTGTAACATGTTGAGCATGGCATAACATCTCACCGACTGAGGTAAGGTCACAGCGACAAGGAGGAAGCTCGGTGAGAGTGAAAGAAATCGGCGAAAGGTCCTGCTGATACACAAGAGTCTCGGCGACATGCATGGGGAGCTCACCAAGGTAAAGCCTTCACCAAAAGGTCTTGGCGAAGGAAGAAGGTTACACCGAAGCAAATAGAAGCTGACTGAAAAGAGGGGCCCACTGAAGGAAAATGAGCTCGGGGAGAACAAATGGATGTCGCCTCAGCTCTCGCCAATCGGAGGGGGTCTTATTGAAATAAAGAGGCATCAGTGTAGCTGTTGGAGTTCGCTAAGAAGTCTCAACGACCCTGAGGTGTCTTGCTGATGGAATCCAAAAATTTGGCAGAGAAAGGAGACCTCGACATAAGGTCTCGACGAAGAGGAAAAGTCTCACCGATATGAAAGAATATCGGCATAATCTCTTGCCGATTAGGCAGGGTCTGGCCGAAATGAAACAAAGTCACCGGAGGATGGTTGGCTCGGTGTGATGTCTCATTAACTCCTCAGGTTCATGTCGAAGCAAAAATAGAAGCTCAACGCTTTGCTTCCATGAAAGCGGTCAACGTACAAAGCAAGCAGAGAACCAAAGGTAGAGGATAAATTCATGAGTCAAATGGACAGTTGTGACCACTGCTAGTGAGGAGGTAGCTCGGCATTAATGGCGATATTTTGGGGTATTCAAAGCAGCTCTACCGGAGTTTCGAAATGGACATGGAGGCGTAGAAGTTATGGTGATAGGTGCAAAAGATATGCGGATCTTTCCAGAGACGATCTTTACCAGCAGAGACGGCGAGGAGGGCGCATTGAATGTAGAACCAACTCCCTTCAAAAGATTTGGGCGCCGATTTCCTGACACCACGCGATATTTTGTAAACCCTAAAAGCGGGTGCCAACTTTTTGAACTGGAGAAGATATGTATATATGGTATGCTTGCCTTTTTCGAAAGGAGATTTTTTTTTTGGGGCCCAAAAATCTCTAGGTTTAGAGAGAACTATTTAGAGCTAGAATTGTTAGGAATTAGTAAGCTAGCAAAAGGAGATCGAGTTGCATCTTGATTCTGAGTAATGAGAGCTTCTCTTGTCTTCTTGGTTAGCAATTAGGTTTCAGTACAGGTGGTAATGTATTTCCAAAGTTCTTCTAGTGTAGATGGAAGTAGTCTGAAGATATAGGTTTTCTGTACACTGGTGATTGTGCCAGATTTGTAAATGTTGCTTATCTGTCTAACCCATAGTAGAAGCAACTAGATTCGAATCTACTTCATATTGTGTTCCAGAACAGTATTTATTTGAAATTAATCATTTGATTTTGAAAGCTTTCAAGGAATGAAATTTCATTTTTATCTTTCATTTAAATGGTAGTTTATAATTAGTTGTTAAAATCAACACTGTCAATGAATGCAACTATGTGTTGATCACTAGTTAATTTCGTTCTTCAGTTTTAGTTTAGCAAATTCCTTGAAGTTAGCAGAGTCTGGTTAAGGTTGAATGAATTATTGTTCATTTATGTTTCAACACGCTGATCCATCTTTTTATATTTCTTTAAAACCCCTGATTAGTATAGGATTTATTTCATGTTTGATCTTGGAGCAATCTAGAAGCCCAAAACCAGCAGGCCCCTTGAATATTACTATTGCATTGGCCACTAAGCAAAATCAGCACAGTTGAGACCCAACTACCAATACCTTGGGAGCTAAGGCATCCATGTGTTTCCTTTCTCTTTCAGAAGAAATAGAGTAGAAATATTCTGTTTAGCACTGTTGTGGTGCCAAAATTGCCATCAACAGGGAGACTGGCGCTAGAAGGAGGGCCTAGAAGGGAAAGCTGGATAAAACTGGATCATCCTCTTCAGAAAGACCCCATAGAGTTCTTCGATCAACTGGGAATCTATCATCTTTCATAGAACTCAAGACCCGAACAAGACATAAACATCACAGAACTGGGGCAACCATTATTCCACCCTTATCAGCTCCGCTCACTCCACAGGATTTTCACCCATACCTCAGTGGATACCCATTAATCCACTTGCTAATTCATCTCAATTGTCATTACAACTAGTTCAACCCATACAACAGCTGGCTCAACCACCACCACCGCCACCAATGGCATTTTTCCATAATAATCCCTCTCCATTGGGGACTATTCCTGGAGGTTTTCACGACCTGCCCAAGAACCCTGAGAAATTATGCCCTAAGTATTTTCATGGTGAATCAAGGAGTGCTTAAGAACACATACATGCTTTCAAGGATGCATGTACCCGAGCTCAAATAGCTCATCATGATGTGGTTTGTAGGCTATTCCCTTATTCCTTGGGAGACATGGCATATAACTGGTATCTTAATCTTCCTCAAGGCTCTATTATGTCCTAGACAGATTTGGAAAATGCTTTTATCAATTAGTTTAGAGTCTATGTGGACCCAACTCTTCTATATCACCAATTCGCTACCATAAGAAAGGAACCAGGTGAATCTTTGCCTTTATTCGATACTAGGTTCCAAAGAATGTATAGGAGGCTGTAGGATCCCTATCTAGTTACCGAGGATAGTGCCATTTAAGCATACTTTAGGGTTATAGATCCTTTGTTGGGATTGTTCTTACAAAGAACTTACTTGCTAGCGGATATTGATACCCTATCTAAGGTTTATCATTTAGCCATTAAGTTGCAGCAGCAGACTAACTCTCAACCAGGTTGGGGGGAGGTTTGCCTTTAATCGGGTATCAGATGCCTAGTACACCCCCTTTATTCAATACCATTCCAGGAGTGTCTCCTTCCCACTATGGGCCTAGGTCTAAATTGCAGACTCAACCTCCTGTCACATTCTTTGCTACTAGAACTTCTGATTTCTTTCAACAACCGCAGGTTCCTTCAATTTCTCATGGTCTTCATAACCAAGTTGGAACCACAAGCCATGTTGATCAGCCACTTATTGCTAAGGCTGTTGAAAGTGAAAAGACTACTCAACTTACCAATGAAGTAGAAACCTTGAAGAAAATGCTGTCCCAAGTCACTAATGATATGGCTCAGCTCCATTTGAATCCCTCTCAAAACCAAGGGAACTACCCTAATCAGAACAACAACAACCAGGTACCTACCAGAATAACAATAACTACAACCAAAGAGGTTACCAAAACCAAAACAGAGGGTACAACCAGAGGCCGAATAATAACAGGAAATGGAATACAAGGCCTAATAACAGTGGAGTCCCTCATAACTATCAAGTAAATGAGGAGAGGTCACATACTGTAAACGTGGCCGACCTCAACTTCATGACCAATTGGTGCAGGCTGCATAATACAGCAACTCATTCTGAAGTGAACTGCCCTGAACTGGAGAAGATGGTCAAAATGGCACACAAAGATGCCCACACATTTCAGGGGAATTCACACAAAGGAGGCGACTCAGCGGATACTGCAATGACTTATGAGCTCTTCGAGGAGGAGCCCTCATTTCCAAGGCAAGAGGAGAATGAACAAGAGGAGGATTCATATGATGCCCAAGCTTTTCAGACAAAGGGAGGACACTTCCTGAGAAATCAAAGTAAGGGGCCATTCACTACATCAGCACCTCCTAACCACATGGTACCCCCAAATCAAGGCGCTGATAACAATCCTCCCCCACCAAAAGGCCCACCTGATTTCCATGGCAAGGGTGATTCCTTTGGTATTTCCAAAGGTACTGCCAGTTCTAACCTGGAATTTGATATTATTGTTGAGATGCAGAGATAGAAAACTTCTTTGTCATTCTTTGACATTTTGAAGTGGTGCCCTACCCAAAGGGAAATAGTGCTAAAATCCTTAGAGCAAGCCGACAAGTTGAAAGGAAAGAGTAGGATGATACCTGCTGAGGACGTGAATGCAACCTTATACAGAAACAAGGCAGGTACTCCACCCTTCCTTTTAAGTTTAAGAATTTTTGGAAAGAATTTGCAAAACTGTTTATTGGATTTAGGAGCTTCAGGAAATGTTATGCCATTTTCGGTGTGTAAGAAGTTGGGATTGGACCCCATTCAGACAAATAAGAAGGTCATTCAATTGGAGAAAACAAAGGTCAATGTGGTGGGGGAATTAAGAAACATACACGTTCAAGTAGGATCAGATCCTAGGATCCTAAAAAACATAGACATCCAAGTGGCAGATATTCCCGAAACCTATGGTATGCTGCTAAGCAGAGATCTGATGAAGAGCCTAGGAGGATACCTTTCCCTTGACTTTTCACATATGTGGCTACCATGGAGAGGGATCCCTACTTAGATCAGGATTGAGAGCGAGCCTCACCTCAAGCATATCATTACTGAATATGATTGCCACAATGAGGTAGCCTATTTCGAAACTAGGATAGGCGTGTATAAAAAAGAAGCCTTAACCTTTTCTGTTTTGGATCCTAAAGAACTGCCCATACAAAAGCTCGATGACCTTGTAATTAATGAGAACCAATAAGCTTTGATCAGAAAACTGTAGCAAGATCAGCTGGTCTTGGGGGAAAATGTAGATTTACAAAGTCTCCTACTCCCCAATTGGTGCAGGGTACACTATCAAAACCACTCTGAAATAACTTGTCAACCCTGCATTGACATTTTAAAACATGTTTCCCAACCTGAGGAAGCTGGCACAAGTTGCCCTAAGACCATTCCATACTACTTCCCATTTGAGGCCAAGGAAGCAACCATGTTAACCAGGGATATAATATTTGCAAAAGAAATCCCTCTTCAACTTGAACATACCCCAGACACACGCCCAAATCAGCATACTGATGAGGAGCAGTCCCAAGATTTGCTTGACACCCCTACACTCACAGATATACCAAAACCCAAGGGGTTAACCCAAGAGATAAATAAATATCAAAAGGACAAACTTGGGCCACATGATGCATCTGAAAAGGGATTGGGAAGTATTCCTGAGAAGCCTACTAAACAACCATCCCCTGTGTTTAATTCAAAAGAATCAACCCTTGCTTGTGATCAGTTGTGGACCCTTACCTTTGATGGATCCAAGTCCAAGACCAGTTGTGGTGTTGGAATTGTGCTAACCAGCCCGAAAGGGAAAGTTTTCTTTACTTCTTATAGGTTGCAATTCTGATGCACTAATAATGTAGCTGAATATGAAGCTCTGGCACGGGGATTAATGTTTGCACACAAGAAGAAAGTCACAACCCTGATGGTTAAGGGAGATTTAGAAGTGGTTGTTAAGCAAGTGTGCAACCAATACACCTGCCACAATAAAAGGCTGGCAACATATAGAAACAGGGCATGGAATCTAATCGAAGACTTTGATGCCTTTGGGATTAGTTTAATCCCTAGAGAAGAAAATCAGGTGGCTAATTCATTGGCAGTCACTGTAAGCACCTTGGAACCTATGCAAGGCTCCAAGTTTAAAAGATTTTCAGTTGAACTGATGTCCACCTCAGCTGTTCCTGACAATATCAAGAACTTTCAGGTCTTTGAGGATGATCGGCACATCCTGGCTTTCTTAGCCAGCTTAGATGTCTTTGAGGGGAAAATTATTGATGAGTCTAACAGAGATCAAGGGGATTGGAACCCTGAAGAATGTGATACAGAAGGGGTGCTTAATCTGAAGAGTAATAACATTCCCAAGGGAATGGTTGCTCTAGAGAGAATCTTTGATTCAAACCCAAGGGCTCGAGAGAAGGCATCAGCTGAAGAAAAGGGAGGTGAATATGAGACAGTTAACCTAACTGACTCGGATCTTGAAAGGAATGTCTACATAGGGAAGGCCTGCCCTGAAGCAATCAGGGAAGACATATTGAGGGCACTTAAGAAATATATTGCTGCTATAGCTTGGGGATATGAGGACCTCCAGACATTTGATGCTTCGGTTATGACTCACACTATTCCCTTAAAGCCCGAAGCTAAACCTTTCAGACAGAAGCAGCGCCCTGTTAATGCTTTGATTGAACCATTGATCTATAAAGAGGTTCATAAATTACTGTCAGCAAGGGTAATCTTCCCTGTGTGCCATTCAACATGGGTGGCTAACTTAGTCCCAGTTCGTAAGAAAAGTGGGGAGATCAGACTATGCATTGACTTTAGAAATTTGAATAAAGCCTCAAAGAAGGATAATTATCCACTTCCTTCTTTGGATGAGGTTCTGCAGACTGTCAACAGAGCACAGATGATGTCATTCTTGGACAGTTACTCTAGATATAATCAGGTTATGGTCAACTTTGAAGATAGGATGAAGACAACTTTCACTACCAAGTGGGAGACGTTTGCATACAGGAGGATGCCCTTTGGTCTGATAAATGCTGGAGCAACTTTCCAGCGTGTCATGGATATAGCTTTCAAGGATCTGATTGGAAAATGCATTATTGTTTACATTGATGATTTGACAGTATTCTCCAAGGATAGATTGAATCATGCTACAGACTTAGCCAAAGTTCTCGAAAGGTGCATCCAGTATGGAGTCTCCTTAAATCCAAAAAAGTGTGTGTTCGGAGTTTTTGAAGGGAAGCTCTTGGGACACATAATTTTAGAAAAGGGAATATCCATTGACCCAGAGCGCGTTGAGTCCATTCTCAAGATAGCCTTGCTAGGGAGCAAGAAGGAGATGAGATCCTTCTTTGGAAAGATCAACTTTGTGAAGAAGTTCATCACAGGCTTTGTAGAAATCGTGAAGCCCTTGAACGAGATGATGAAGAAGGATGCCAAAATAGAGTGGAGTGATGAGGTGAAGGCGACATTTTCTCAAGTCAAGCAATGCATATCAGAAGCTCCAGTCCTCACTAGTCTTGATTATTTGAGGCTGTTTTACATCTACTCTTTTGCCTCCGAACATTCATGTGCGGCTGTATTAACTCAACGAGGAGAAGAGTTAAAGGAGAGGCTGATTGCTTTCATGAGTTTTCCCTTCAAAAACGCTGAGATTAAATACCCACTTCTTGAGAAGCAAGCTTTTGCACTGGTCCGAGCTGTTAAAAAATTCAGGCACTACATCCTCCGAAGTCAGATCATTGTTGTTGTCCTTGACGTTGCTGTCAAGTCTCTACTGATGCAGAGCGAACTAGGAGAAAGAAGAGGGAAGTGGATGGCCATCTTAACAAGAGTTCGATTTGGAGATACGTCCCATGAAATTAGTCAGGGGTATAGGTTTATCTCAGTCCATGGTTGATGCTGGTAACAACGTTATTTGTCAACAATATACTACCCAGTCCTTCTCAAATGACCCATGGTATGCTGATCTCATTTCTTTCATGCTCAATAACTGGTGTCCAGAGGGAATGAATGCCACTCAGAGGAGAGCCCTGAGACTGAAAAGCTCACACTATATGTTTAAAGGAGGGCTCCTATACAGAAGGAATTTCGAAGGAGTGTACTTAAGATGCCTTGATCATCCAGAGGCTAAACATGTGATCTCTGAGTTTCATGGGAAACATGGCACAGGTCATGAGTTTGCAGATTCATTAGCACACCAGATCCTCTGATCTGGTTACTACTGGCCCTATGTATTCAAGGATTCCCATTAGCATGTGAGAACATGCCACACATGTCAGATTGCTGCACCAAGGGAACACCATGCAGCCATGCCATTACAGCCCGTTTACGAGGTGAGGCCTTTTGCCCAATGGGCATTGGATTTTATTGGGGTTATCAACCCAAACTCTACTGTAGGGAATAAATTCATCTTGACTGCTACTGACTATTGCATGAGGTGGACAGAGGCCATACCTTGCAAAAATAGCACAACGAAGGTAGTGATCAAGTTTCTCACCGAGTGCATCACTACAAGGTTTGGGGTACCCTTCGCTCTGGTATGTGACAATGGTTCTGCTTTCTCCTTTGCAAATTTAATTTCTTGGGCCTATGATCACAAGATTGTCTTGAAGTATTCATCAAATTATTACCCGCAAGGTAATGGAGTTGCAGAGTCTACCAATAAGAATCTCTTAGGGGTGATTAGGAAATTGTTAGAACATAACCCTAGAGACTGGCATACCCAGCTAAGATTCGCACTATAGTCAGATAGGACTCAGATTAAGGCTACCTTGAACACCTCACCATTCAAGTTGGTATATGGCCAAGAGCCCGTCTTTCCCATTCATCTTCAAATACCTATCCTTGAGTTCATGCAGAAGTTTTACTCCAGTGACAATAGGATAGAAGTTAGATTAGCTGCTTTGTTGAAATTAGAAGAACAAAGAGATGTTGCATTACAACAATTCTTTAGACATCAAGCTGTTGTCAAACACTGGTTTGAAAAAAGAGCCAAGATAAAAGCTTTTAGGATATCAAATCTAGTGCTGCTATGGGACAAAGCCAATGAAAAGAAAGGCAGTCACCAGAAATTCGATAAACTTTGGCTGGGTCCTTATCAAATTGCTGAGATCTTAGGAGAAAATGCTTTCCGATTGAGTAGTTTAACCGGAGAACCTGTCCCCTTGCCTATTAATGGACAGTTTCTTAAGCACTATTTTGAATCATGAGGTTGGCATTTGGTTTGGATAGGTAGAGTATCTATATATATAATTTCTGCTTGTAAATAATCTCTGTGTATAGTCTTCCGTTCTTTGTGTAAATAAGGTGGCTCTTGTTTGTAAATAGTTTGTTGTTTGGTTGCTTTTCTTCCTGTTCTTTGTTTTTGTTTTTGGTTTTGTTATTTGGGTTTAATCTGTTGCTTTCCATTTTGGAATGGTGGTTGTTATCTGAAGCATACTGTGGTCATTAGGAGAGAAGTGGTTTAGATATTTTTAGGTTCTCTGGTTGGAAGATTTTGTCCTCAACTTGTTGTTTCATGCTTGTTCTCAATGAGGTTGTGGAAAGTTTTAAAACAAGGTGCCAAGTAGGTAGCTTTCATCAGCTCCCCTGAATCTGTCACAAATTATCAAGATCATCTCCTCTTGTAATGGTACATTTGTCCTAGGACTATGGTGTTGTAAGATTTGAGTGAAAAATCCAATCTCCCAAGCGCTGTTATGAGGTCCATGGTAGTTTTCAACCCAGATCAGATGTTAAACATTTGACACATTGAAAAGAAAAAGAGAATTAAATGAAATATCTGAAACTCCAAAAGAAAAGAAAAGAATTATCAAAAGGATTCAATATGAATGGGTGATTCTAGTATCTCTACCGGGGCTATGGACGCCTAACTGGTAGTAGAGCAATGCTGTGAGAGAACTAGAGGTATCTTCGTCGGGGCTATGGACGCCTGACTGGCAGCGAAGCAATGCTCGGGATATCATTGCACAAAGGAAATCAACTCATGTAGCTCAAATCTTGCACATTGTTGTCCAAAAGATGAGGAAAATTTCATAAGAGAATGATGCACAATCAAGCACACACATAGATTCAGGGGGTTTCTATTGATTGACTTACATTTGAGATTCTAGCTCTACCTTGCTTGTTATAACTGACCCAACTAGAGTTGTCCCGTTCATGAACTAGAGTTCTGGGTAGTTGAATCCTTCAGATTCATGAAAATGGTTAAACAATTTTCCCAGCCGAGTCACCATTTGTTATGCCTTGTATAACTGCCCCACTTTGATCTGGATCAAAATGGGTCCCCCTTTGTCTTTTCCCTTTGGCCTTTGGTTTTCTACCTTAGGCAGTTTTTTTTCCAAGTTATGTTGGAGTTGGGTCCGGAACCAAAATTGGACTTCTAACTTCCTTCTTTGGTTCGGGTCTTGATCCAACCCCAGTTCCAGTTTTGACAGACCTTGGTTTTTGCTTTCTTTTGTTCTCTGCCAGAGTCGGGTCCATAACCAATTCCAAACTTGGTATTTCTTTTTGTGTTTCAATCTTGTTCCGGTTCTGGTTCCGGCTATTCTTTTCCTTCTCCTTTTTGTTCTTTGTCAGAGTCGGGTCCGCGACCGAGTTTGGAACATTGAACTTTCTTATGTTCCTCATTTTGGTCTAGTCCCAGGTCTGACCCTACTTGTTCTTTGTTTTTTTCTTTTGTCTTGGTCTTTTTGTGTCCTCTGCCTTAGTTTCTTTTCGGCCTTTAAGCATTTTTGTTTCCTTTTGTTTTGGCGGGCCCGGGTTCGGAACAGATTCCGAGCTTGGAACTGCTTCCAAGCTTAGTTTTTATTCCTTCCCCGACCCTGATTCCTGTCTCTTTGGTCTTTTTTGCCTTGGGTTTTTGTTTTCTTTCATTTTTGTTGGAGGCGGGACCGGGATGGAATCCGAAACTGAAACTTGGGAAAGTTTCAATTCCGGATTTGGTCCCAACCCCACCCCCGTTGTGTTCTGCCTGGTTGGTTTTCGTTCTGACCTCGCCAGTGTTTTGTTTGTCCTTTTGGGTTTTCCTCGCGGGCGCGGAGCCGGGAAGGGGTATAAACTCGGGAATGTTGGTTAGTTCCCTGGCTCGTTCCCGACCTGACTCCAGCCTCGGTTTTGACTTTCTCTTGGCTCTGCCCCCACCAGTTTCAAAGGTGAGGGATGTTGTTTGAGGGTCATGTTTTGTCCTAATCCCAATTCCGTCGGGACTCATCCAACTTTACCCTCTCGTCCCGTTTCAGTTTTGGTCCTGGTTCTGCCAGTTTTCAGGAAGGTGTTCTCATTTGGTTTTGACCCCACCTCCGCCGGTTTTACGTTTCTTTTTGATAAGATTGAAGGCATGATAAATAATGATATACCTTACTTTCCTTTGGGAACTAATGGAGGAATCTGTTTTGCAGGATTAGGTTTATTTATCTGAAGATATCCCTTAAGGGAGTTTCGCCAAAGGATCTGAGTTAGACAAGAACCCTGGCTGAAGGATTGGGGTCTTGCCGACCCAATTGGGTCCCACCGAAATATTTTGTGGCTTCGGTGTAACATGTTGAGCGCAGCATAATGTCTCACCGACTGAGGTAAGGTCACAGTGACAAGGAGGAAGCTCGGCGAGAGTGAAAGAAATTGGCAAAAGGTCCTGTCGATACACAAGAGTCTCAGCGACATGCACGAGGATCTCTCCAAGGTAAAGACTTTGCCAAAAGGTCTTGGCGAAGGAAGAAGGTTACATCGAAGCAAATAGAAGCTGACCAAAAAGAGGGGCCCACTGAAGAAAAATGAGCTCGGGGAGAAGAAATGGATGTCGCCTCAGCTCTCGCCGATTGGAGGAGGTCTTATTGAAATAAAGAGGCATCGACATAGCTGTTGGAGTTCGCTAAGAAGTCTCGGTGACCCTGAGGTGTCTTGCTGATGGAATCAAACAATTCAGTAGAGAAAGGAGACCTTGACATAAGGTCTCGACGAAGAGGAAAAGTTTTGCCGATATGAAGGAATATCGACATAATCTCTTGCCGATTTGGCAGGGTCTGGCCGAAATGAAACAAAGTCACCGGAGGATGGTTGGCTCAGTGTGATGTCTCATTGACTCATTAGGTTCATGTCGAAGCAAAAATAGAAGCTCGACACTTTGCTTCCATGAAAGCGGTCAAGGTACAAAGCAAGTAGAGAGCCAAAGGTAGAGGATAAATTCGTAAGTCAAATGGATAGTTGTGACCACTGCTAGTGAGGAGGTAGCTCGGCATTAATGGCAATATTTTGGGGTATTCAAAGTAGCTCTACTAGTGTTTCAAAATGGACACAGAGGAATAGAAGTTAAGGCGATAGGTGCAAAAGATCTGCGGATCTTTCCAAAGATGATCTTTACTAGCAGAGATGATGAGGAGGGCGCATTGAATGCATAACCGACTCCCTTCAAAAGATCTGGGCACCGATTTCCTGACACCACGCGATATTTTGTAAACCCTAAAAGTGAGTGTCGACTTTCTAAACTGGAGAAGATATGTATATATGGCATGCTTGACTTTTTTGAAAGAAGATTTTTTTTTTTGGGGGCCCGAAAATCTCTAAGTTTAGAGAGAACTATTTAGAGCTAGAATTGTTAGGAATTAGTAAGCTAGCAGAAGGAGATCGAGTTGCATCTTGATTCTAAGTAATGAGAGCTTCTCTTGTCTTCTTGGTTAGAAATTAGGTTTCAGTATAGGTGGTAATGTATTTCCAAAGTTCTTCTAGTGTAGATGGAAGTAGTCTGAAGATACAAGTTTTCTATACACTGGTGATTGTGCCAGATTTGTAAATGTTGCTTATCTGTCTAACCCACAATAGAAGCAACCAGAGTCGAATCTGCTTCATATTGTGTTCCAGAACGGTATTTATCTGAAACTAATCATTTGATTTTGAAAGCTTTCAAGGAATGAAATTTTATTTTTATCTTTCGTTTAAATGGTAGTTTATAATCAGTTGTTAAAATCAGCACTGTCAATGAATGCAACTATGTGTTGATCACTAGTTAATTTCGTTCTTTAGTTTTAGGTTAGCAAATTCCTTGAAGTTAGCAAAGTTTGGTTAAGGTTGAATGAATTATTGTTCATTTCCGTTTCAACACTCTGATCCATCTTTTTATATTTCTTTAAAACCCCTGATTAGTATAGGATTTATTTCATGTTTGATCTTGGAGCATTCCAGAAGCCCAAAACTAACAGGCCCCTTGAATATTACTATTGCATTGGCCACTGAGCAACATCAGTATGGTTTTTGATAAACCACTGAACAACAATTGTGATATACCATTTTACTTTATTAAAAAATTATATGCTGAGTTTGTGTTAGGGCATGATGTCAATTACTTTGACATTAAAGCCTTCCAGGGCGTCGGTGGAGGTATGCCCCAGGATAGACCAGGGGCAGTTAGAGTAGTTTCACATCCATATGTTCCCCCTCCTCCCCTTCCTCTGCCACCTCCAGTATATCATCTGGATATTATGCAAAATGCGGCCACACAGACTATCCAAGCTATTCACTCTTTGAGTGGTCTTTTGGTTTCACATGCTTCTATAGTAGCTCAACCACATTCTGGTGATGTTGGGGATGGCTCGAGTGCTGCTGTGTCATCCTCATCAAGTCCACATATTTGTGTGCCACATACTTGCTCTATTTGCCACTAGATATGCTTGGGTCCTCTTGTACAACCCACCGAGCATCCCTTGGACACTTCTGATTATGACTTCCATGATGTGGACATTATAGATTAGACGCAAAGGAGTGGAGCGCACCCTACAGAGTCCTCTCCTGCTAGAGAGGGGGACATAGGAATAGTGACAAAGGTAAGATTTAAGTTGTAAATTCATAACTTGCATTTGTTTTTAAATAAATATTAATAAGAGATAGTATAAAGTAATAATATTTATTTACATGGTCTATTTAATAGTTGATGTCTAAGGAGGAGCTCACATAGGTGACTGATAGCACCCTTAGGGCCATTTCATTTGGCCTCGATACACACACAATAAATATTTTTGCACTCACTCGTTTACATTTTTTTTATTATATACTTGCTTTTCATTTGAATTGTCATTAATGAAATTATATAATAACTTATATGTTATCTTATTTTCCTCTTGTAGGAAATACCTAGTGCGAGCGAGATATAGCCTTGTCCAGACTATGGAGGTGCAATGTTAGATAAGGGGAAGGTAATTGAACTCAAATTCGATTGAATTAAGATTTTTAAGATCTTATATTGATTATACATACATCGACATAGATTGGTAGTTTCATATGTACTTGTCATTTTTATGTACAAGCAGTTATGAGCTATACATCATTGTTGATAAGTGCCACAACACCTGAAGGAGTAGGTATTGGAACACCTCAAGGAGTAGGTGTTGAAACAACTCAAGGAGGAGGTGTCGAAACACCTAAAGGAGATAAAGAAAAATATCAACCTAAAGAGGTATGTGTTTATTTTATTTTGTGTTCGGTAAATATGTTCCTATTATCGACAATTGTATGCTAACTTGGATCAATTTTATGTTTTTGTTTACATATATAGATTGACATTACAAAAGTTGGTTTGGTTGGTTCTTTGAGAGGGGCATATTCTAGGACTCTGACCCTTTGAAGAGATGGATATTTCAAGTAATCAAGATTTCAATTTTAGAGTTCAACTATAATTCAATGTATATTGATTTTGATGTTAATTATTCAATTTTAAATTATATAGTATAACTAATCTCAATTGTGGTTTGAATTTTTCTTGTTGCAGCTACCTTCAGAGCCAACGAGTGCTTCAAAGAGGCTCCATTTTGATGATCCACCAGTAGTTTAGGATGAGATAGACATTTTGGCATGTAAATTTTGAATAGACATTGAGATGGCATATGCCACATTTTGTAAAAAATTGTTTGAGTTGGCGTTGATGCCATTTTTGTATATGGAGATACACTAAATATTATTGGATAATTTGATATATAGAAGTTGACAATCAAAATTTAATTTCTTCCTCATGTGCATGATTAAACTCTTTGAAAATTTAATCAAGTGAGCAATGGTTAAATATCAATGTACAATAGCATAAAAAAGAATGGTTGTATTATGTAGTTTATATTCATATCACTGATTACATTGCATTGCACATCTTTCAAACTCAAAGCATTACTTCACATTGCATAACTAACAACTAGATGTTGATAGATGAAAAAATTTCAATTACAATATATTTTTTACAAAGTCAACCTAAGTAGTTATGCAATTATTTCACATTGCATAACTAATAACTAGGAGCAGCTGTCAATTGCATTTGCTTGTCATGGAATTTTATGAGACCACATTTCTTTGAGGCATTTTTTCAAACAGTTCACTGCCTTGTCTATGCTACCACATTTTTCATACATGTGTACCAAAACTTTTTATCAAATAGTTCACTGGCTTGTTGTTATGGCTAAAAGCCTAAAACAAGTGCTTTCAAACAAGCTATGGATTGATGTAGAGTGGGGGTGAAAACATATGTGAAAACTACCTTTGATTCCTTAGGACTAAATTTGAGAACCAATAACATACCCCTGTCCTAGGCTAGTGAATTAGCCCTCTTTCACAAAGTGAGTTCCATTTAAACTCTTTATCTTCACAAGAACACCCCAAACAATCTTGAGTTGTCTCATAAAACAACAAATTCTAAGATTATTCTACACCTATAGCTCCTTTAGCAGGCTGTCCCATGAAATCGTCTGTTTACCATGCAAATGCATAGGGTTTATTGAAATTCCCACTTGCACAACTCGCCTTACCATGCCAATGACTTAGAAACCTCTATTATGACCCCGATATGCTTAAACGTTAAAGAGATTCTTCCACTCTCATTGATTTTAACAAACCCTAGGCTAAAAGCTCCATTTTCATGCAATTTAAGCAATGATTTGCTTAGGACAGCAACTCCAAGACTCACAAATCATTTCCCCTTTCTTAAATGGACCTACACAAATTCAAATCATATTGTACACAACCTCTCCACCGAGCCACATGAAAGGTACAGTAGGTGGAGGGATTCAATAATTCATAATTTACTCAAAATACAAAATCTGGGTTCACTACTTGCCTTGAGAAAACTTGGCACAAAACTCACCAAAAATGAAAAGAAAGCACTAAAACCAACTTTAAAGGGGTCTCAAGCCTGCTGCCCCCTCATTCCACATGCTATGCAGCCATTTACTTGTTGTGTAGGGGTTGAACAATGGAGAAAACAAATACTTTTTTGTAGAAACCACAGTTTTTGCAAAGTAACTCAATATGATCTTATTTATTCTTCAGAAAATTACATTCATCAATCCAAAAAATGACATCCTCAACCTCTTTTAAGACTATCGCCCATGCAAAACAACCGACTAACTCCCAATAACTGACTTACAAACTAAGTTACCTGTTCAGGTTCGGGGGTTCAGTTCGCCAGTTCGGCTAAATTTTTTTTGGGGGTGGTTCAGTTCGTTTTGGTTTCATTAGTAAAAAAAACATGTAAAAATAAATATATATATATATATATGTAGCCTAGAAGCATGAATTAGGATTAGAATATCACATAACATCATATAAACAACAAAACCACCATAAACTTGAATGTCATTTAAAACATGCATGATAAATATTCATCATTAAAACTTGAATTGTGGTAGCTTGATATATAGAGTCTATTGATTCCAAGGTTCAATTTGTATGATTTTGAAAAAAGAAGCCAACTGAGTAGAGTTATCAACATTCTTCAAAAATCATAAGAATTTATTTAGTACACTAGTCATTTTGATGTCTTCTTGCAATCTCAAATGCTAAATCTGTGAAGAATTTAACTCTGCTGCCCACTAGTTTCCATTAAAAAGAAAGCAACAGGCTATGGTCTCATGGCTTTTTTTCACATGAAAATCAGCATTGGAGTTCAGTTGGAGGCTCAAAACTACTTGTAAGTGCATAAATAAATATTGTTCTACAACTCGTATGACCTAAATGACTATTCCATCACGTCCAGATGGTTATGTTCAGGTTAGGTATGGTCCCCTTTTGCACCCAAATAGGCTGAAGCAGTTCGAGCTACATTCAATCGGCGAAATCCCTTAAGAGTCCAAAGTGCAAAAGGGCAGCAATCTTTGACGGATTTTTTCTCAG
This sequence comes from Sequoia sempervirens, assembly GCA_007258455.2. NCBI lineage: Eukaryota > Viridiplantae > Streptophyta > Pinopsida > Cupressales > Cupressaceae > Sequoia > Sequoia sempervirens. Next base: position 78,518 of record VDFB02385909.1, on the reverse strand, counting down.
AAAATGTGATGCCTACAATTTTTTTTTGAGGCTACAAGATCGTGTTGGGCCCCTCTACAATAACCTCTCTCAGTTTTTGCTATCTCGAAGGCATTTTATCGTGGTGACAAGTTTTCAGTTGAGGGAAAAGTTGTCAGATGTAAGCAGTGTAAAGTTGCAAAGTGGTGTAACTTTCATTCAATAACTCGTACGACCAAACAGATTCTTCCAACATGTCCAGATGGGTACGTTTATGCTAGGGATGGTCCTCTTTTGCACCCAAATACGCCGAATCACTCTGAGCTACATTGGATCGATGATTTCCCTTAAGAGTTGAAAGTGCTAAAATATAACAATATTTGAAGGGCTATTTCTCGAAAACTGTGATGTTTACAGAATCTCCATTTGAGGCTATGGGATTATTTTTGGCCCATCTAAAATAACCTCTCTCAATTTTTGTTATCTTGGAGGAATTTTCCCATGGTGGCAAGTTTTCAGTTGAGGGAAAAGTTGTTAGATGCAAGCAGTGTAAAGTTGCAAAGTGGTGCAACCTTCATTCAAAAACTCATAAGACCAAACAAAATGTTCCAACATATCCAGATGGCTACGTTTACGCTAGGGATGGTCCTCTTTTGCACCCAAATGCGTCGAATCACTCCAAGATACATTGGACCGATGATTTCCCTTAAGAGTCCAAAGTGCTAAAAGGAAACAATCTTTGAAGGGCTATTTCTCGTAAATCATGACATTTACAGATTCTCTGTTTGAGTTTATGGGATTGTGTTTGGCCCATCTATAATAACCTCTCTCAGTCTTTGCTATCTCAGAGGCGTTTTCTCGTGGTGGCAAGTTTTTAGTTGAGGGAAAAGTTGTCAAATGCAAGCAGTGTAAAGTTGCAACGTGGTGCAACTTTCATTCAACAACTTGTACGACCAAATAGGTTGTTCCAACACCTCTGGATGGGTATGTTTATGCTAGGGATGGTCCTATTTTTCACCCAAATATGTCGAATCACTCTGAGCTACATTGGACCGACGATTTCCCTTAAGAGTCCAAAGTGCTAAAAGGCATCAATCTTTGAAGGGCTATTTCTCAGAAACGGTGATGTTTACAAACTCTCCGTTTGAGGCTATGGGATTGTGTTTGGCCCATCTACAATAATTTCTCTTAGTTTTTGCTATCTCACAGGCATTTTCCCATGGTGGCAAGTTTTCAGTTGAGGAAAAAGTTGTCAGATGCAAGTAGTGTCAAGTTACAAAGTGGTGCAACTTTCATTCAGCAACTCGTACGACCAAATAGACTGCTCCAACATGTCTAGATGGGTACATTTACACTATGGATGGTCCTTTTTTGCACCCAAATACACCAAATCACTCTGAGCTACATTGGACCGGTGATTTCCCTTAAGAGTCCAAAGTGCTAAAAGGAAACAATCTTTGAAGGGCTATTTCTTGGAAACTGTGACATTTACAGATCTTCATTTGAGGCTATGGGATCATGTTTGGCCCATCTACAATAAACTCTCTCAGTTTTTGCTATCTTGGAGGTGTTTTCCCGTGGTGGCAAGTTTTCAATTGAGGGAAAAGTTGTCAGATGCAAGTAGTGTAAAGTTGCAAAGTGGTGCAACTTTCATTCTGCAACTCGTACAACCAAATGGACTATTCCAACACGTTTGGATGGGTTCATTTACACTAGGGATGGTCCTCTTTTGCACCCAAATACGTACGTTGAATCACTCTGAGCTACATTGGACTGGCGATTTCCCTTAAGAGTCCAAAGTGCTAAAATGCCATACCATCTATTGTACGGTTTGTAGTTGGATGGTATGGCCATGGTATATTTTATTAGGACTATATAAGGTGACTATGTGGGTTTAGACAGTTGGAAAGGTCTGTACTTGAGTTGGTGAGTTTTCATGCATGGCAAAAATGAGTGAAATTAGGTGAAAAAATGGTGGTTACAACTTGCTAATGTTAATGAAATATGGGGGCAGCAAGATTTAAGGTTGGATCAAGCTTGTGCAAGTCCTAATAGATGTGTTTGATGAGTTTATAGTTTGTGGAAAGGTTGGAAACTTTGATTTCCTTAAAAACCTCATGAAAGTTGCTAAAAATGAAGTTGCACCCAAGTTGGATTTGAGGAGCAAAAGTGGCAAGCCACTACAATTTACTATATATAAATAGGAGATATTACAAAACATGGTTCAAATGAGCATACTGATAGGAAAAAAACCAAGAAGAAAACCTTCGGTTGTAGCTTGATTAAGTACAAAAAGTTATTACAGAATTGTCCCAATAACATTAACAAAGCATACACCTATATGACTAATTCAACCTATGAGTTTCCAAAATACTAACCTCTTTACATTTTAAACATACCTTTATACAATGCCAAACATTTGATCCATATTTCAAAAAACATCACGGGATATAGATTATGCCCATACACAATTATGACCTTTTCACATTGTTTCACATTTGAAAATTCAAATTTTACAAAATTTGTGTATTGGAGGCATTCAGGGCACAGTCTTCCACAATAGTAGTATGTTCATGTTCTAGACTAACAAGCACCTATACAAACCATCAAGGTAGCTTAGAATAACAGACCTATATTATTTTAAATGACACAAAATATGATGAGATGGTAATGCAAACTATAAAAGATGCTTAGAATAACCAATCTATATTGTTGTAATCTATCACATACCTCTTCGAAAGGATCAAAGCTAGCTATTATTGTAGCAGGTCCATGATCAATCGTACCAGGAATATCACAAAAGTGGGAAAATGATAAATCTATATTGTCACAATAGAAAAGATGCTTAGACTAACAAATCTATATTAATCTAAATAACCTAAATGATGATGAATTGGTGATGCCAACTATAAAAGATGCTTAGAATAACCAATCTATATTGTTGTAATCTATTGCATACCTCTCTGAAAGGATTAGAGTTGTCTATTGTTGCAGCAGGTCCATGATCAATCGTGCCAAAAATATCACAAAAGTGCATACAAAATATCACTATTAAAGACACCTGCATTGCAATAGTATACAAAATATCAGTATTAAATAAAGAACACTAATGAAATTAAGCATAATGAATGTAAGAATTGTACCTTCCATTCTTGAAAATGCTATTCAAGTGTGCCTGAAGGGTCATCTCTTTGCTTAAGAGTATCCAAAATTGCTTCATGATCAACATTACTAAGTTTCCATAGTTGTTTTTTCTTTTGTCTAGCATGATGCTTCAACAAATTAAAATTTGTTGCTATAACAAGGTGCGAATACATGAGAATGGTTTTTTGTTTCTCGTAGTCTTCAATGCAGTTATGCCATTCTTTCTAATCATGTATGTTTGCAACCAAGTTCCTGCAACCACAACTGAACCTGTAGGATACATGAAACCATCATCATCTTCCATCAGTTGTGTTAGCTTATGCTTTACCCACACACATCAAGCCAACCAATAGTCTGATCTCTCTTCATTCCCCTGCGGTGCAACAACTGCAAAAACATGTCCTAGCTGCAATAGATCTGAAAGCAGGTCGCAATTAACTGAACTTTCCATTGTGTCATTTGTCATGGATATCATTTGAGATAAAGGAGTCAGATACTGTGGAACCCATGTATCCACCCACTCACTTGACTCACATTGATCCCACTTGCACTGAATACAACTTTGACAAAAACAAGCCAACTCTCATGTCCAAATGGTCCATGTGCCTGCATATGAGCTTCGAAATGAATGCATCTTTGAAGAATCTTTGATTGTATGACAATCCAATCTGCCTTCCACTATACCCTCCTCAACCAACCAAAAGAATCTATGCACTATTGAATCAAGTGTCCCTCCCTATGACAATGCCTAACTACACCAATCAACAATAGAACATGCATCGCTGATTTTTTCTCCTAAAATCTTCAATTTCTCCTTAACTAGAGCTCTCTTTACGCATGCACCTGCTCCATCATGCTCCCCTTTCCCATGCCCAGCTTCAAAAAAACTCCAAATATTAGGTACACCCCTCTTTACATGCATTCTACTCAACCAATAAAACATACAAGCATTCTTGAATTGACATGTACAATTATCTGACCATATGAGATGTCAACCCAATGCTATATCATGCTCCTGCAATAACTCAAATAAATTCTCGAAACAATGTTGGACATACTCGGACAAGTGAGATCTATCATCACTCATATAAAATGATACTCTCTAATTATCTTTCGATCCTCCTCTATACTATCAAGTGCATGTCTAAATGTTATGTGGACAAAAATAGCAATCTAAATGGAATTGTAATACTGAGATTGTACCTCATTTTTTGGTTGCAATGTGTATTTTTCTATAAAATCAACCACTGATATAATAGTGCCAATTGGAAAAGAGTCCTTACATATCCTAAATTGTTGATCCAACCACTGAGACCTATAACTAAGCCTTGCATACTTGTAGAAAAGATTGTCCTTACAATCTGAAATAAAATCAGCAACACTGCATTCTTTTGTAACCAACTCACATCTAGAACCTTCACCACCACTCTGCAAAGTATATTTACCTATCTCATATATCTTTTTATCAACATGCTTCTTTCTTAATTCATGTTCAGAACTCTCATGAAAACATTGAACAAGCTTTGACAAGCCACCACATTGTGAGCACTTTGCATTTAAACAATCATTTCTATATAAAAAGAAACTATCATCTCTAGAACATAAAAATAGATCTAGTAAATCCCTTGATGATTTCAGAAGATGCATTGCACCACACTCCTACAACATTTCATTAGTATGCAAAGTAGAACGGAAATAGCATAATAGCTCATGGTACATTGAAAACTCCACATTGTATTTGCAACAACAAGTATTACGAATCTTAAGAGGCACACAATAAAATGGCTTCAAACCTTCAAAAGCCCTTTGTGAGAGTTCTATATTTGGATGTGTTTCAATAAATTTTTTGAACCAAATTGTTTGGCTTGATTCCAATAAATGTTTAGGATGTGGTGTACTGTCTCAATTACCAATTCTTAACTATAAAAAATCCTTTGCATTGAGTGATACTCTAGAGTTATCATGCCAAAATTGCTGAATTACCTAATTTACATTATCAGTTAGCTTCTTATCAACACATGAAAGCCTCCCGACAAAAGCCAATGTATCATTTTGAAGAGGATCATCTATTCTTTCTCTTCTTGCGAGTGATCTATCCAAATTTTTACGATTTATGTCAAAATCAATACAAGTTTGTCTCATAAATTGAGCCTTTTTTAATTGATGGCTTACTAGGGTGATTGTAATGACTCTCTAAGCAGCTCTCTTATCCTTTTCCTTGTTATTTTTTCCAATAGACTTGAGAGCATTAAAAATATTTTTGACAATAATAGAATTTTTTCATTCTTCTTGTTCACACGAATCTTCAATCTGGCTAGCAAAGGTCTCATCTTTTGCATCTTTAGCAATTGTACAAAAAGTTGGCATTGCTCGGTCAATGTCTTATCGCTAAAATATTAGTTGAAAAGTCTTCTAGCCCACAACTGAATAGTTCATGTTGACCTCTTGCCTTAAAATTGTTTATGATGTTCTCATCAATTTCAAGTAACCATTTAGGGG
>VDFB02385909.1:0-72817 GCA_007258455.2 Sequoia sempervirens | reverse complement strand
CGGAGATACTTCTAGTTCTCTCACAACATTGCTCTACTTCCAGTTAGGCGTCCATAGCCCCGGTAGAGATACTGGAATCACCCATTCATATTGACTCCTCTTCTTTTGATAATTCTTTTCTTTTCTTTTGGAGTTTCAGATTTTTCATTTAATTCTCTTTTTCTTTTCAATATGTCAGATGTTTAACATCTAATCTGGGTTGAAAACTACCATGGACCTCATAACAGCATTTGGGAGATCGGATTTTTCACTCAAATCTTACAACACCATAGTCCTAGGACAAATATACCCTTATAAGAGGAGATGATCTTGATAATTTGTGACAGATTCAGGGGAGCTGATGAGAGTTACTTACTTGGCACCTTGTTTTAAAACTTTCCACAATGTTATTGAAAATGAGCATGAAACAATGAATTGAGGACAAAATATTTCAATCAGAGAACCTAAAAATATCTAAACCACTTCTCTCCTAATGACCAAAGCATGCTTTAGACAACAACCCACAATTCAAAATGGAAAGAAACAGATCAACCCCGAAGAACAAAACCAAAAATAAAAATAAAGAACAAAGGAAATGAAAAGAAAGAATAGGAATAAAAGCAACTAAACAACAAACTATTTACAAACAAGAGCCACCTTATTTACACAAAGAACGGTAGATTATACACACAGATTAATTACAAGCAGAAATTATTTATATAAATACTTTACCTATCCAAACCAAACACCAACCTCATGATTCAAAATAGTGTTTAAGAAATTGTCCATTGATAGGCAAGGGGATAGGTTCTCTAGTTAAACTACTCAATCAGAAAGCATTTTCTCCTAAGATCTCAGCAATTTGATAAGGACCCAGCCAAAGTTTGTCAAATTTTTGGTGACTTCCTTTCTTTTCATTGGCTTTGTCCCATAGCAGCACTAGGTCTGATATCCTAAAAGCTTTTATCTTCGCTCTTTTGTCAAACCAGCATTTGACAACAGCTTGATGTCTAAAGAATTGCTGCAATGCAGCATCTCTTTGTTCTTCTAATTTCAACAAAGTAGCTAATGTAACTTCTATCCTATTGTCACTAGAGTAAAACTTCTACATGAACTCAAGGATAGGTATTTGAAGATGAATGGGAAATACGGGCTCTTCTCCATATACCAGCTTGAATGGTGAGGTGTTCAAGTCAGCCTTAATCTGAGTCCTATCTACCCATAGTGAAAATCTCAGCTGGGTATGCAAGTCTCTAGGGTTATGTTCTAACAATTTCCTAATCACCCCTAAGAGATTCTTATTGGTAGACTCTGCAACTCCATTACTTTGCGAGTAATAATTTGATGAATACTTCAAGACAATCTTGTGATCATAGGCCCAAGAAATAAACTCTGCAAAGGAGAAAGCAGAACCATTGTCACATACCAGAGCGAAGGGTACCCCAAACCTTGTAGTGATGCACTCGGTGAGAAACTTGATCACTACCTTTGTTGTGTTTTTTTTGCAAGATATGGCCTCTGTCCACCTCATGCAGTAGTCAGTAGTAGTCAAGATGAATTTATGCACTGCAGTAGAGTTTGGGTTGATAACCCCAATAAAATCCAATGCCCATTGGGCAAAGGGCCTCACCTCGTAAACAGACTATAATGGCATGGCTGCATGGTGTTCCCTTGGTGCAGCAATTTGACATGTGTGGCATGTTCTCACATGCTGATGGGTGTCCTTGAATACACAGGGCCAGTAGTAACCAGATCGGAGGATCTGGTGTGCTAATGAATCTGCAGACCCATGACCTATGCCATGTTTCCCATGAAACTCAGAAATCACATGTTTAGCCTCTTGATGATCAAGGCATCTTAAGTACACTCCTTCAAAATTCCTTCTATATAGGAGCCCTCTTTTAAACATATCGTGTGAGATTTTCAGTCTTAGGGCTCTCCTCTGAGTGGCATTCATTCCCTCCAGACACCAGTTATTGAGCATGAAAGAAATGAGATCAGCATACCATGGGTCATTTGAGAAGGACTGGGTATTATATTGTTGACAAATAACATTGTTACCAGCATCAACCATGGACTGAGATAAACATGTACCCATGACTAATTTCATGGGACGTATCTCCAAATCAAACTCTTGTAAGATGGCCATCCACTTCCCTCTTCTTTTTCCTAGTTCGCTCTACATCAGTAGAGACTTGACAATAGCATCAGGGACAACAACAATGATCTGACTTTGGAGGATGTAGTGCAATTTTTAACGACTCGAACCCGGTGCAAAAGCTTGCTTCTCAAGAGATGGGTGTTATTTAATCTCAGCATTTTTGAAGGGGAACTCATGAAAGCAATCAACCTCTCCTTTGCTCTTCTCCTCATTGAGTTAAGCCACAGCCGCACCACCAGTATTCGTGGGCAAAGAGTAGATGTAAATAGCCTCAAATAATGGGGCTAGTAGAGAGGCGGAGCTTCCGATATGGATTTCTTGACTTGAGCAAATGTCTCCTTTGCCTCATCACTCCACTCTATTTTGGCATCCTTCTTCATCATCTCATTCAAGGGCTTCATGATTTCTGCAAAGCCTGTGATGAACTTCCTCATGAAGTTGATCTTTCCAAAGAAGGATCTCATCTCCTTCTTGCTCCCTAGCATGGCTATCTTGAGAATGGACTCAACTCACTCTGGGTCAATGGATATTCCCTTTTTTGAAATTATGTGTCCCAAGAGCTTCCCTTCAGAAACTCCGAACACACACTTTTTGGGATTTAAGGAGACTCCATACTGGATGCACCTTTCGAGAACTTTGGCTAAGTCTGCAGCATGATTCAATCTATCCTTGGAGAATACTGTAAAATCATCAATATAAACAATAATGCATTTGCCAATCAGATCCTTGAAAGCTATATCCATGGCACACTGGAAAGTTGCTCCAGCATTTATCAGACCGAAGGGCATCCTCCTGTATGCAAACATCCCCCACTTGGTAGTGAAAGTCATCTTCATCCTATCTTCAAAGTCGACCATAATCTAATTATATCTAGAGTAACCGTCCAAGAATGACATCATCTATGCTCTATTGATGGTCTGCAGAACCTCATCCAGAGAAGGAAGTGGATAATTATCCTTCTCTGAGGCTTTATTCAAATTTATAAAGTCAACGCATAGTCTGATCTCCCCGCTTTTCTTACGAACCGGGACTAAGTTAGCCACCCATGTTGAATGGTGCATAGGGAAGATTATCCTTGCTGACAGCAATTTTTGAACCTCTTTATAGATCAATGGTTCAATCAAAGCATTAACAGGGCGCTGCTTCTATCTAAAAGGTTTAGCTTCGGGCTTTAAGGGAATAGTGTGAGTCATAACTGAAGCATCGGAGGTCCTCATATCCCCAAGCTATAGCAACAATATCTTTCTTATGTGCCCTCAATATGTCTTTCCTGATTGCTTCAGGGCAGGCCTTCCCTATGTAGACATTCCTTTTATGACCCGAGTCAACTAGGTTAACTGTCTTATATTCACCTCCCTTTTCTTCAGCTGATGCCTTCTCTTGAGCCCTCAGATCTGAGTCAAAGATTCTCTCTAGAGAAACCATTCCCTTGGGAATGTTATTACTTTTCAGATTAATCACCCCTTCTGTATCACATTCTTTAGGGTTCCAATCCCCTTGATCTCTGTTAGACTCATCAATAATTTTCCCCTCAAAGACATCTAAGCTAGCTAAGAAAGCTAGAATGTGTTGATCATCCTCAAAGACCTGAAAGTTCCTAATATTGTCAGGAACAACTGGGGTGGACATCAATTCAATTGAAAATCTTTTAAACTTGGAGCCTTGCATAGGTTCCAAGGTGCTTGTAGCGACTACCAATGAATCAGCCACCTGATTTTGTTCTCTAGGGATTAAACTAATCCCAAAGGCATCAAAGTCATCAATCAGATTCCACACCCTATTTCTATATGCTGCCATCCTTTTATTGTGGTAGGTGTATTGGCTGCACACTTGCTTAACAACCACTTTTGAATCTCCCTTAACCATCAGGGCTGTGACTTTCTTCTTGTGTGCAAACATTAATCCCCGTGCCAGAGCTTCATATTCGGCTACATTATTAGTGCATCTGAATTACAACCTATAAGAAGCAAAAAAAACTTTCCCTTTCATGCTGGTTAGCACAATTCCAACACCACAACCAGTCTTGGACTTGGATCCATCAAAGTTAAGGGTCCACAACTGATCACAAGCAGGGGTTGATTCTTTTGAATTAAACACAGGGGATGGTTGTTTAGTAGGTTTCTCAGGAATACTTCCCAATCCCTTTTTAGATGCATCATGTGGCACAAGTTTGTCCTTTTGATATTTATTTATCTCTTGGGTTAACCCCTTAGGTTTTGGTTTATCCGTGAGTGCAGGGGTGTCAAGCAAATCTTGGGACTGCTCCTCATCAGTATGCTGATTTGGGCGTGTCTGGGGTAGGTTCAATTTGAAGAGGGATTTCTTTTGCAAGTGTTGTATCCCTAGTTAACATGGTCGCTTCCTTGGCCTCAAATGGGAAACAGTCTAGAATGGTCTTAGGGCAACTTGTGGCAGCTTCTTCAGCTTGGGAAACATGTTTTAAAATGTCAATGCAGGGTTGACAAGTTATTTCAGAGTGGTTTTGATAGTGTACCCTGCACCAATTGGGGAGTAGGAGACTTTGTAAATCTACATTTTCCCCCAAGACCAGCTGATCTTGCTACAGTTTTCTGATCAAAGCTTATTGGTTCTCATTAATTACAAGGTCATCGAGCTTTTGTATGGGCAGTTCTTTAGGATCCAAAACAGAAAAGGTTAAGGCTTCTTTTTTATACACGCCTATCCTAGTTTCGAAATAGGCTACCTCATTGTGGCAATCATATTCAGTAATGATATGCTTGAGGTGAGGCTCGCTCTCAATCCTGATCTAAGTAGGGATCCCTCTCCATGGTAGCCACATATGTGAAAAGTCAAGGGAAAGGTATCCTCCTAGGCTCTTCATCAGATCTCTGCTTAGCAGCATACCATAGGTTTCGGGAATATCTGCCACTTGGATGTCTATGTTTGTTAGGATCCTAGGATCTGATCCTACTTGAACGTGTATGTTTCTTAATTCCCCCACCACATTGACCTTTGTTTTCTCCAATTGAATGACCTTCTTATTTGTCTGAATGGGGTCCAATCCCAACTTCTTACACACCGAAAATGGCATAACATTTCCTGAAGCTCCTAAATCCAATAAACAGTTTTGCAAATTCTTTCCAAAAATTCTTAAACTTAAAAGGAAGGGTGGAGTACCTGCCTTGTTTCTGTATAAGGTTGCATTCACGTCCTCAGCAGGTATCATCCTACTCTTTCCTTTCAACTTGTCGGCTTGCTCTAAGGATTTTAGCACTATTTCCCTTTGGGTAGGGCACCACTTCAAAATGTCAAAGAATGACAAAGAAGTTTTCTATCTCTGCATCTCAACAATAATATCAAATTCCAGGTTAGAACTGGCAGTACCTTTGGAAATACCAAAGGAATCACCCTTGCCATGGAAATCAGGTGGGCCTTTTGGTGGGGGAGGATTGTTATCAGCGCCTTGATTTGGGGGTACCATGTGGTTAGGAGGTGCTGATGTAGTGAATGGCCCCTTTGATTTCTCAGGAAGTGTCCTCCCTTTGTCTGAAAAGCTTGGGCATCATATGAATCCTCCTCTTGTTCATTCTCCTCTTGCCTTGGAAATGAGGGCTCCTCCTCGAAGAGCTCATAAGTCATTGCAGTATCCGCTGAGTCGCCTCCTTTGTGTGAATTCCCCTGAAATGTGTGGGCATCTTTGTGTGCCATTTTGACCATCTTCTCCAGTTTAGGGCAGTTCACTTCAGAATGAGTTGCTGTATTATGCAGCCTGCACCAATTGGTCATGAAGTTGAGGTCGGCCATGTTTGCAGTATGTGACCTCTCCTCATTTGCTTGATAGTTATGAGGGACTCCACTATTATTAGGCCTTGTATTCCATTTCCTGTTATTATTCGGCCTTTGGTTGTACCCTCTATTTTGGTTTTGGTAACCTCTTTGGTTGTAGTTATTGTTATTCTGGTAGGTACCTGGTTGTTGTTGTTCTAATTAGGGTAGTTCCCTTGGTTTTGAGAGGGATTCAAACGGAGCTGAGCCATATCATTAGTGACTTGGGATAGCATTTTCTTCAAGGTTTCTACTTCATTGGTAAGTTGAGTAGTCTTTTCACTTTCAACAACCTTAGCAATAAGTGGCTGATCAACATGGCTTGTGGTTCCAACTTGGTTATGAAGACCGTGAGAAATTGAAGGAACCTGCGGTTGTTGAAAGAAATCAAAAGTTCTAGTAGCAAAGAATGTGACAGGAGGTTGAGTCTGCAATTTAGACCTAGGCCCATAGTGGGAAGGAGACACTCCTAGAATGGTATTGAATAAAGGGGGTGTACTAGGCATCTGATACCCGATTAAAGGCAAACCTCCCCCCAACCTGGTTGAGAGTTAGTCTGCTGCTGCAACTTAATGGCTAAATGATAAACCTTAGATAGGGTGTCAATATCCGCTAGCAAGTAAGTTCTTTGTAAGAACAATCCCAGCAAAGGATCTATAACCCTAAAGTATGCTTAAATGGCACTATCCTCGGTAACTAGATAGGGATCCTGCAGCCTCCTATACATTCTTCGGAACCTAGTATTGAATAAAGGCAAAGATTCACCTGGTTCCTTTCTTATGGTAGCAAATTGGTGATACAGAAGAGTTGGGTCCACATAGACTCTAAACGGATTGATAAAAGCATTTTCCAAATCTGTCTAGGACATAATAGAGCCTTGAGGAAGATTAAGATACCAGTTATATGCCATGTCTCCCAAGGAATAAGGGAATAGCCTACAAACCACATCATGATGAGCTATTTGAGCTTGGGTACACACATCCTTGAAAGCATGTATGTGTTCTTCAGCACTCCTTGATTCACCATGAAAATACTTAGGGCATAATTTCTCAGGGTTCTTGGGCAGGTCGTGAAAACCTCCAGGAATAGTCCCCAATGGAGAGGGATTATTCTGGAAAAATGCCATTGGTGGCGGTGGTGGTGGTTGAGCCAGCTGTTGTATGGGTTGAACTAGTTGTAATGACAATTGAGATGAATTAGCAGGTGGATTAATGGGTATCCACTGAGGTATGGGTGAAAATCCTGGTGGAGTGAGCAGAGCTGATAAGGGTGGAATAATGGTTGCCCTAGTTCTGTGATGTTTATGTCTTGTTCGGGTCTTGAGTTCTATGAAAGATGATAGATTCCCAGTTGATCGAAGAACTCTATGGGGTCTTTCTGAAGAGGATGATCCAGTTTTATCCAGCTTTCCCTTCTAGGCCCTCCTTCTAGCGCCAGTCTCCCTGTTGATGGCAATTTTGGCACCACAACAGTGCTAAACAGAATATTTCTACTCTATTTCTTCTGAAAGAGAAAGGAAACACATGGATGCCTTAGCTCCCAAGGTATTGGTAGTTGGGTCTCAACTGTGCTGATTTTGCTTAGTGGCCAATGCAATAGTAATATTCAAGGGGCCTGCTGGTTTTGGGCTTCTAGATTGCTCCAAGATCAAACATGAAATAAATCCTATACTAATCAGGGGTTTTAAAGAAATATAAAAAGATGGATCAGCGTGTTGAAACATAAATGAACAATAATTCATTCAACCTTAACCAGACTCTGCTAACTTCAAGGAATTTGCTAAACTAAAACTGAAGAACGAAATTAACTAGTGATCAACACATAGTTGCATTCATTGACAGTGTTGATTTTAACAACTAATTATAAACTACCATTTAAATGAAAGATAAAAATGAAATTTCATTCCTTGAAAGCTTTCAAAATCAAATGATTAATTTCAAATAAATATTGTTCTGGAACACAATATGAAGTAGATTCAAATCTAGTTGCTTCTACTATGGGTTAGACAGATAAGCAACATTTACAAATCTGGCACAATCACCAGTGTACAGAAAACCTGTATCTTCAGACTGCTTCCATCTACACTAGAAGAACTTTGGAAATACATTACCACCTATACTGAAACCTAATTGCTAACCAAGAAGACAAGAGAAGCTCTCATTACTCAGAATCAAGATGCAACTCGATCTCCTTTTGCTAGCTTACTAATTCCTAACAATTCTAGCTCTAAACAGTTCTCTCTAAACCTAGAGATTTTTGGGCCCCAAAAAAAAAAAAATCTCCTTTCGAAAAAGGCAAGCATACCATATATACATATCTTCTCCAGTTCAAAAAGTTGGCACCCGCTTTTAGGGTTTACAAAATATCGCGTGGTGTCAGGAAATCGGCACCCAGATCTTTTGAAGGGAGTCGGTTCTACATTCAATGCGCCCTCCTCGCCGTCTCTGCTGGTAAAGATCATCTCTGGAAAGATCCACATATCTTTTGCACCTATCACCATAACTTCTACGCCTCCATGTCCATTTCAAAACTCCAGTAGAGCTGCTTTGAATACCCCAAAATATTGCCATTAATGCCGAGCTACCTCCTCACTAGTAGTGGTCACAACTGTCCATTTGACTCGTGAATTTATCCTCTACCTTTGGTTCTCTGCTTGCTTTGTACGTTGACCGCTTTCATGGAAGCAAAGCGTTGAGCTTCTATTTTTGCTTCGACATGAACCTGAGGAGTTAATGAGACATCACACCGAGCCAACCATCCTCCGGTGACTTTGTTTCATTTCGGCCAGACCCTGCCTAATCGGCAAGAGATTATGCTGATATTCCTTCATATCGGTGAGACTTTTCCTCTTCGCCGAGACCTTATGTCGAGGTCTCCTTTCTCTGCCGAATTTTTGGATTCCATCAGCAAGACACCTCAGGGTCGTCGAGACTTCTTAGCGAACTCCAACAGCTACACCGATGCCTCTTTATTTCAATAAGACCTCCTCCGATTGGCGAGAGCTGAGGCGACATCCATTTGTTCTCCCCGAGCTCATTTTTCTTCAGTGGGCCCCTCTTTTCAGTCGGCTTCTGTTTGCTTCGGTGTAACCTTCTTCCTTCGCCAAGACCTTTTGGTGAAGGCTTTACCTTGGTGAGCTCCCCGTGCATGTCGCCGAGACTCTTGTGTATCAGCAGGACCTTTCGCCGATTTCTTTCACTCTCGCCGAGCTTCCTCCTTGTCGTTGTGACCTTACCTCGGTCGGTGAGATGTTATTCCACGCTCAACATGTTACACCGAAGGCACAAAATATGTCGGTGGGACCCAATTGGGTCGGCAAGACCCCAATCCTTCGGCCAGAGTTCTTGTCTAACTCAAATCCTTTGGCGAAACTCCTTTAAGGGATATCTTCAGATAAATAAACCTGATCCTGCAAAACAAATTCCTCCATTAGTTCCCAAAGGCAAGTAAGGTATATCATTATTTATCATGCCTTCAATCTTATCAAAAAGAAACGTAAAACTGGCAGAGGCGAGGTCAAAACCAAACGGGAACACCTTCCTGAAAACTAGTTGAATTGGGACCAAAACTGAAATGGGACGAGAGGGTAAAATTGGATGAGTCCCAGTGGAACTGGGATCGGGACAAAACACGACCCTCAAACAACATCCCTCACCTCTGAAACTGGTGGGGATGGAGCCAAGAGAAATTCAGAACCGGGGCCGGAGTCGGGTCGGGAACAAGCCAGGGAACTAACAAACATTCCCGAGTTTATACCCCTTCCGGCTCTGTGCCCGCGAGGAAAACCCAAAAGGACAAACGAAACACCGGCGAGGTCAGAATGAAAACCAACCAGGCAGAACACAACGGGGGGGGTCAGGACCAAATCGAATTGAAACTTTCCCAAGTTTCAGTTTCAGATTCCATCTTGTCCCGCCTCCGACAAAAACTAAAGAAAACAAAACCCAAGGCAAAAGACCAAAGGGACAGGAACCAGGGTCCGGGGAAGGAATAAAAACTGAGCTTGGACGCAGTTCAAGCTTCAGAATCTGTTCTGAACCCGGGCCCGCCAAAACAAAAACCAAAACAAAAGGAAACAAAAATGCCTGAAGGCCTAAAAGAAACTAACTAAGGCAGGACACAAAAAGACTAGGACAAAAGAAAAAAACAAAGAACAGGTGGGGTCGAACCCAAGACTGGACCAAAATGAGGAACATAAAAAAGTTCAACATTCTGAACCCAGTCCAGGACCCGACTCCGACAAAGAACAAAAAGGAGAAGGCAAAGAACAGTTAGAACCGAAACCGGAACAAGACCGAAGCACAAAAATAAATACCAAGTTTGGAATTGGTTAGGACCCGACTCCGGCAGAGAACAAAAGAAAGCGAAAACCAAGGTCTGTCAGAACCGGAACCGGGGTTGGATCAAGACCCAAAAAAGAAGTTACAAATCCGGTTTTGGTTTCGGACCCAACTCCGACATAACTTGGAAAAAAAACCGCCTAAGGCATAAAACCAAAGGCCAAAGGGAAAAGACAAAGGGGGACCCATTTTGGTCCAAATCAAAGTGGGGCGGTTATGCAAGGCATAACATGTCCCTATGCGTGCACCATTTTATAGAAAGTTTTGGTTTATTAACATTAACTGGCAAACCAATGTGGGGGTTAACAAATAAAGAGGCTATTTGGGCAAGTTGGTTATTCTGAGATCTTTCACATCATCATAAGAGAATCCACATGTGTAATATTCCCTCATGTCTTTTTGCCAACAATGAAAGGAATTATGTTGGGTGGAGAGGGTTTCTATATTTTTAATTATTTTCTTTAATGTGTTTGACATCTCGGATAATCGAGGGATTATCATATAAACATCAGAAAATTGCTACAATTTTTCATCAATTAAGCCTTCAATTGATGGCTATGAAGGTGGTGGAGTGTTTGGCATTTGTGCATTTTCATTGTCAACTGGTGGATCATTTGGAATTTGTGCATTTTCATTCTCAATAGCCATAATGCCTAATTAAAGTTAAAAACTAATTAATCTAATTGAAATTAGACAATATAAATGAAAATATTGTAAAAATACCCTACTTTTTAACAAAAGTCTATAAGATTCTCATTTTTTTAATAAAAATACATAAACAACACTATTTTTTAATCAAAATCCATAAAAAACATTCATTTTTAATCAAAATCCATTCTAAACTCAAGTTTTTCATAAAAATTAATCAAAAACCCTATTTTGAAAAAAAATCCATAAAAAACTAACTGAAATTATACAAATCTAGTTCAAAATTTGATTAAAGCAAAAAAAATTCCAAAAACTAACCTTTCAAATCTGATATTGGCTAAATCAGATATCTGATATGTGAAAATCCTCCTCACTATGCGCCCGCGGCCTGTGCAAATGCTAAATTATTTTAACAGCGCACAAATATATATATATATGTGCCTCAAATCAGATATCCAATTTGGATCAGATATCCTATTTGAATCGGATATCTGATTTGAATCAGATATCTTATCCAAATCGGATATCCGATATGAAAATCTTGGTTTGGGCATTGCTTTGGAGCAATGTACTAACACCCAAGCCACAAAAAAATCAACTCAGTGTTTTTGCATTTTTGGGTCGATGAAAAACGTAATTTTTATCCCATTGCCACTTTTTGGCCCATCATGATCCTACACATACCGTTTAACTTATTTCCTATCTTATTCTCAACTAATTTTTTTCATTTCTTAAAATTATCAAAGGCATCAAATTTATTTTTAATGAAATAACCAATTTTTTTCTAGTTGTGTCATCAATAAATGTAATATAATAATAAGATATGCCAAGATATGATACATGAGCTAGTCCCCATACATATGAATGCACAAGATCTAACTTTCACTCTTCTTTCCTTCTTAACTTTGATAATATGACTCTTCTATTTTCCATAAACATGGTGCTTACATAAATCCAAATCAAATTACTTTAAACCTGATAAAAAATTCATTGAGTGGAGAATTTGTATCTCTTTTTCACTCATGTGCATGTTCCTATGATGCCACAAAGTCATATCCACTCATATAGAAGCTAAAGTAATAGAAAAATAAAACTTAAAAATACATAAATACAACATATCTACCTTATCTCTCTTTTCTATTATCAATGATCCTTTAGTGGCTTTCCATGGATTTTCTATAAATGTAAATGTATAGCCTTCACTTCTTAGTTGTCCTACTAAAATTAGATTTATTTTCAAATTAGAGACACGTGCCACACCTTTTTCAACAACCATTGGTTTCCATTCTATAATTTATCTATATTTCCAATAGATTTACATGGTTCATCATCACCCAAATAAATCTTTCCAAAATCACCTTCAACGAAGTCTAGAAAATATTTCCTATGTAGAGTGGCATGAAATTAAGCCCCTAAGTCTAACACTTGAGAACCAGTAATGTTATCTAATGAAAGGATTAAAGCACCTTGCAACACATCACTTACTACATTTGCTACATAATTATTCTCCTATTTTCCATCTCCTTGTTTTCATTTTCAAGTTCAATAGTCTTTCTTCAAATTTCCTTTCTTCATACAACACTAGATCACTCCAACCTTCCTCTAGATTTGGACCTATGATCCTTCTTTGACTTCCAATGATTCTCTAGGCTCTTTCCCTTCTACCTTTTTTCTCTTGTTCTCAATGGTCATTTATTACTACCTAATGTCTCACCTATGCCCTTTCAACACATTTCCATGCTAAGGATAAAACCAAAAATATCATCAAAATTTAAGGTGCTTGAACTTGAGATAGAATTACTCATGACCATTTCCAAACCATTCCAACTTCTTGGAAATGAGAATAAAATCAAAAAATTCATAACCTCATCATCAAATTTTACTCCTATAGAACTTTAATTAGTGGTCATGTTAAACTCATTTAAATGATCAACAATAGACCCATCTTCTAATATCTTCATGGTAAATAAATAATTCATAAGAAATACCTTGTTAGATGGTACGTGTTTTTCATATAATTTATATAATGCCTTCATAAAATCATTCATCATCTTTTCTTTTGAAATTTTGAAAACCACCAACACTACTAGGTACCTGGTCATATTGTTCCTAGTGCCTTTTTATCAAGAATCTCCTATTCTTCATCTTTCATATTCGTCAACTTCTTTGCTTTTCCACCTAATTGTAAGAAAAAATCCTTCTAATATAGATTTTTCTCCATTTTCATCTTCCATAATGGGTAGTTTTGGTTGTTAAATTTCTCAACCCTAAACTTGACTTTTGCAATTGCTCCCACTCAAACTAGGAACCCCACTTTCAAGTTTATCAACCAAATAAACTTTCAACTCTTATACTAGTTGTTAAGAATAGGACTATGGAGTGGAAAATATTAGAAAAAAACACATAAAAACATAAAGACATAAATATACGTGGTTCACTTGATATGAGCTACATCCATGAAGAAACAACTAATCCTTTATTTCATCCAAAAAATGAATGGATACAACCTACAACACATATACTATAATTTCATTTGTCCTCTCTCATAGTCTCCTCTCACAATTATAACTCTCTTTCTCGATATAGCTCAATTATTATATTTTTACTATTCATTATATTTTTCAAGATAATTATTTTAAAAAATCTCTTCAAATCTACTTTCCTCAAACCCCTTCAAAAGGGGGCTCCAAAATATGTTGTTTCTCCTAGAAACCTAACCTCCTTGTATCCCCCCATTATGAACTACGACCCAAAAATAGCTAAGTGAAACCTTTGAATCCAGAACTAAGATCCATTACTAACAATCTATCACTTGGGGATTGATTACAACAACTCCATTTCCTTTGAAGCAAGAAGATAATCAAGCTTCATACCAACAAAACATAGTGTAGTGTAGGAAAAAGTATCCCTTTTTCACACTTAATTTGGAAATAATTAATAATAAAATGAGCTTAATGTTGCCTTGATTTAGTGTTGTAATATGTTTTTCATATTCACATTAAGTTTAGGGCCCCTTTAGATTAAATGGACTTAATTGTGTGTTATTTAGGGTGTTGTAAAGTGTGCCTTTACACTTTCACACTTATCTAGGGCTTTATTAATTGATTGAGGTTAATCTTCCTTAATTGGCCCCTTTAATTCAAATCCAAGCCTAATTAAATGCAAATTTTGAGAGATAGAACTCGACAATCATAAATTCCATTTCACAACACTTGACTTTGGAAGATGTGTATCCTAGGTAAGTGACCTAGGACCCATTCACCATAGGGCGAATGGGTCCTCACTTAGTTCTAGAACCCTATTTTTACATAATTTTTAACATTTCCTAATGTGTGTCCTAGGTAAGTGGCCTATGACCCATTTGTCCTATGGTGAATGGGTCCTCACTTAGACCTAGGACCCCCCTTTTGAATATGTTTTTGTCAATATTTTAATGATTTCAAATCCATAATTCAATGTTGTCTTGTGATATTTTAATCAGGAATTAATCTTAAGATTCATATAAATACAAGGTCATTTTACTATGTTTCCACCTAGAATTTTTATGTGACTTCATGATATCAAGCTAGAACATTATTGAGAGAATTCAAGAGCATTTTCAAGGAATTCAAGGGTATAGTTGAAGAATATTATTGCAACAATCAAGATTCCATCATCATATCAAATATGTATTGCATCATGCATGTTGTTTGAGCTCATATGTTGATGTAGTGTTCAAGATCAATCCAAGCATATTCAAAGGAACTATCTCTAATCAAGTTTCATGATCAAGATCTACATTCATTGATGCCACTTCATGCTAGTTTGCAAATTTGTGATCCAAGGTTCAAATAAGGTTTGGTGAGTTGTTGCATAGAGCTATTCATTCATCATTCCTTTCATGCTTTTATTCATTTCAAGGTTTAATTACCAAAATGGGGTTTGACCAAGGAAAACCCCTATTCACCTAACAAACAACATTTTTCTCTCTTTGATGTGCGATTGTAGATTTTAGGTGGAATATCTATTGATGAAAAAAAATTGCACAGGTATCAAAGTTACATTTTTTGTCACCATTCTTGCAAAATCATGAAAATTTGACCTAAATAATTTATTTCTGGCTTTTTGACTGCAAGATTTGAGAATTTGGGAGTGCAAACACAAGAGAACAAAACCCAAAAACAGATTTCAGAGAGCCCTAGCCAAGACCCATTTGCCATAGGGAGAATGAGTCCTCAGTGAGCCTTGAAAAAGAACTTTTCATGAGAGGTACACAACTTTTTACCCTTTCCAGATCTACATTTTGATAGTTAGTTTTGTTAGTTTTCAAATCTGTCTTCTATAGCACACATTTTGAATGAAACTAGAGAAATAGGTCCATTGTTATCAATCCATTTTAATTAACACCCCTATTTTGAAATTCAACATCTTAAGGATTGTGGCGCTCTTCCTTGTGTTGAAGCACCTAGTTCCTCTAATTGTCACTTATTCTCATCACCCATCTCGGCTCATCCTTGTCATGCACTTAGTGTGGGCAAGGGGTTAGATAGCATTTTCCTAGATTTGGTACTTGATGTTTTCCCTTCGGCTAGTTGTCTACCTTCCACATATACTGAACAAGATTGGGATGCAGATGACCCGCTATAGGTTGACTCGGATGTGCCTTACTAGTATTTTGTCTTCTTTTGTTTTTCATGTTTCTTTATGTGATTGCATGTGTGTAATGTGATCCCCCATACTATTTTGTTTGATGTATCTCTCTCTCTTTTGGGCATTCCTCCTGCATTATTCTCTATGTCATAAACATTTTATCCTTTTTTGCCTGTCTTGTGTTTTCCTTTTGGGGATGACGCAAGGTTTTGAGACATTGAGTTCTCTTCATTGTTGACCCAAAGTATTTTTCTTTGTTTTTCCTCTCTTTGTGTCATCCTTCTAGTTATATGAGTATTTGGGGAATGATGACATTTATGAGCTCTATAACAACATTGTAGCAAAGACATATCAACCCCGAATCCATAGATCCCTTATGTATTTTTTGGGGCAACCTCTCCTTCCTTTTTCATGACATAGCTTCATTTCGGGAACACATGACTTGGAATAGAGATTTCCAAGGAAGCTCTCATGTCTTAGGATTGAACATTGGATACTTTAAAGCAATTTCTCAAAACAAGGGTGTTACCAACTGCTTTAAAGTGGGGGCATACATTGATAATATCTTTTGACATTTCTCATGTTTCATGGTGTGATTTTCCATTTTCTTGTGATGTTTCATTTTCTTAGTAGTGTCATTTGGTTTGATGTACTCCAAGAGTTTGATATTTCTTAGTGTACGACCTTCCTCTTAGTGGTGATGTGACACACTACATTCCCTAAATTGTGAATCTTTTACTCTTGACTTGTCCCCTCTTGGAGACATTAGTCACAATGTTCCCTAAGAAGAAGACCTTACACAAACTAAGAAAAATCCCTTTGAACAAAAACTTTCACTAGCATCATTTTTCATAAGTGTTAGCATAACACAGCGTGTTAGCCTTATGAAGCTTGAATTCTGAATTCAAGGCCACCAAGCATAATGTGCCCTGCTTGTAGCAGAACCTTGCCTTGTTCATAGGTGTTTAACATAATGCAACTTGTTAATCCCTATGAAACTTGAACTCTAAATTCAAGGCCACCTAACATAGCACACCTTGCTTCCCTATGGAGCCTTGCATAACATTGTGGTGCCTTATTGAAGTTGTTAGGAGGATAGCTTTGATATGGTATGGGAGCCTACTATGATTCTCTCATTTTCCACCCTTTTGGGATACTCACCGAATAGACAGCCTAAGGTTCCACTACCATGGGGTGAGCATGAAAAAACAAAACCAATAGCTTAGAAGTGTTTCACATCGTGTTGGACCATTTAGGCTTGATCTTCCTAGTCTTTGATGTTGTATGATTGTGTATCATTGTCATTGTTGCATACAAAAGCATCTTGAATGTCTAATTTAGTGTGAGTTTGGCATGGGGTCATCCTCTCATTAAAGTGGGGGAAAAATGTAGTGTAGGAAAAAGTATCCCTTTTTCCGCACTTAAGTTGGAAATAATTAATAATAAAACAAGCTTAATATTGTCTTAATTTAGTGTTGTAAAAATCATATTCAAATTAAGTTTAGGGCCCTTTTAGATTAAATGGACTTAATTATGTCTTATTTAGGGTGTTGTAAAATGTACCTTTACACTTTCACACTTATTTAGGGCTTTATTAATTGATTGAGGTTAATTTTCCTTAATTGGCCCCTTTAATTCAAATCCAAGCCTAATTAAATACAAATTCTGAGAGATAAAACTTGATATTCATAAATGCCATTTCACAACACTTAAATTTGGAAGATGTGTGTCTTAGGTAAGTGACCTAGGACCTATTCACCATAGGACGAATGGGTCCTCACTTAGTTCTAGGACCCTATTTTTACATAATGTTTAACATTGCCCAATGTGTGTCCTAGGTAAGTGGCATAGGACCCATTCGCCCTATGGAAAATGGGTCCTCACTTAGACCTAGGATCCCCCTTTTGAATATGTTTTTGGTAGTATTTTAATAATTTCAAATCCATGATTCAATGTCAACTTGCGATATTTGAATTTTAGGAATTAATCTTAAGATTCATTTAAATACAAGGTTATTTTACTATGTTTCATCCTAGAATTTTTATGTGACTTCATGTGACTTCATGAGATCAAGCTAGAAAATTTGAGAGCATTCAAGAGCATCTTCAAGGCATTCAAGGGAAAATTTGAAGAAGATTATTGCAACAATCAAGATCCCATCGTCATATCAAATATGTATTGCATCATGCATGTTTTCTGAGCTCATATGTTGATGTACTATTCAAGATCAATCCAAGCATATTCAAAGGCATTATCTCTAATCAAGTTTCATGGTCAAGATCTACATTCATTAAGGCCACTTCATGCTAGTTTGCAGATTTGTGATCCAAGGTTCAAATAAGGTTTGGTGAGTTGTTACATAGAGTTGTTCATTCATCATTCCTTTCATGCTTTTATTCATTTCAAGGTTTAATTAGCAAAATAGGGTTTGACCAAGGAAAACCCCCATTCACCTAACAAACATCGTTTTTCTCTCTTTGATGTGTGATTGCAGATTTAAGGTGGAAGATCTATTGAAGAACAAAAATTGCAAAGTTTTCAAGGTTGCATTTGTTTTCACCATTCTTGTAAAAACACAAAAATTGACCTACACAATTTATTTCAAGCTTTTTGACTACAAGATTTGGGAATCTGGGAGTACAGACACTAGAGAAAAAAACTCAGGAACAAATTTTCGAGAGCCATAGCAAGGACCCATTCGCCATAGGGAAAATGAGTCCCTAGTAAGCCTTGAAAAAGCACTTTTTGTGAGAGGTACATAGCATTTTACCCTTTCCAGATCTGCATTTTGATTGTTAGTTCTATTAGTTTTCAGATCTATCTTCTATAGCACACTTTTTGAATGAAACTAGAGAAATAGGTCCATTGTTATCAATCCATTTTAACACCCCTATTTTTCTATGTTTCATATAGTTCTCACACATTATATTTGCAAAGAATAGAGCATAAAAGTCCTAATGATTTATAATTTCCTTTTTGTTCATGAAGAATTAAGAATTATGCAAATAATAAGGTACACTTGAATTTGATATTCGTACACAAAAACAAAAATTGCAAAAATCATTAAAGACTCAAGTATCACGTTCATGATATTAATGTGAATATACATGTTTTAGAAAGAAATTTATAAATTATTGTTTAATTGTTAATATTTATTATATCGCTATTGAATATATATGAATATCATAATTAATCTTTTTTTATTAATACTTATTCTATCTTTGTTTTTTCTTATAATATCATAAAAAATCTCTTAAATTATCACATCCATAAAAAAATAAAAAATTAACAACACCTAAAAATACTATCAAACAACCTAAATAATAAAATCACTATTGAAACGCAAATTCGTAAACTTGATATGTATAGGGGACAAGGTGCTAAAATCAAGGCCAGATTACATTGGTGCAAAGAGGGTAATAAAGGATCCAAGTATTTTTTTGATTACTTAAACTATAAGCATAAAAAGGGGCTCATTGGAAAGACGCTCAATTGGTTCTAGAAGATATGATTAAAGGAATCATTCCCAGAAACGTGGACCAAGAATACAATCACTTTCTTGATCAAGATCTTTCTATTGAAGAATTGGAAGATGTTTTTTCTATGGCTGCTAACAAAAGCCCTGGGATTGATGGGTTACCAATTGATTTTGATCAAATTTGTGGCTTCTTATTAAAGAATATTTTTATATAATGTACTTAGAAGATATAGACCAAGGGTCGTTGGGACCATATATTAATAAAGGTCTAATTAAGCTTCTTCCAAAAGGGAAAAATTTGGATCCGATCTCTAGATGGAGGCCTATTACATTGCTCAACACATCTTATAAAATCATTGCAAAAACCTTAGCCACTAAGATTAAACCAATGGATAAAAGAATTGTTAGACCGGAACAAACAGGCTTCCTTGGTGGTAGATTTATACTTGATAATTTAATTTTGGATTGGAAAACTAGTGAGTGGACCCAATAAACAAGGCAAAATTCTTCGTTGGTAAAGCTCAATTTTGACAAAGCCTATGATAGGATGTGGTGGAGCTTTATTCTCAAGATGTTGCAGTGGTTGGGCTTCGGTCCCAAATTATGTAGGAATATTCAATTGTTGTTCGTTGAGGCAAATGCTCAACTGGTGATTAATAATTCTTTATCTGATACTTTCCCTTAACGATGGTCAATTAGACAAGGATGTCCTCTATTACCATTTTTGTATGTTCTAGTTGTTGATGCTCTTGGTTATCTACTAGAAAAATACAACCAAATGGATCTAATTAAGGGTATTTTTATTCCTAATAATAAAGTTGTTTTTAATTCACATTTTGTTGATGATAGTCTGCTATTTACTCAAAATTCTTAAGCAAAAATCAATAATGTTTAGCGTGTCTTAATTTTTTATTGTGAGGTTTTAGGCTCGAAACTGGTTAACCATAAGACTGAATTCATAATGATCTAGTCTAATCTAATTTCATACTAGATTGCTAAGGAATGGAAACAAATTAAGCATGGGCAGATCTTACAAGTTATCTTAGTATACCTTTTGGATTAGGGGTCTCACTTCATAATATGTGGAATTGGTTTCTCATAAAATTAAAAAATAAAAATTTTAATTGGGGAAATAAATTCCTATCTTTAGCTAGTAAAATACAGGTGATAAATCAAATATTTTTGGCCTCTCATGCATATTATTCCTCTTGTTAGATGTCTTCCAAAAAAGGCTATGAAGACTTAAATAAACTTATCCGCAAATTCTTGTGGTTAAACTGGGATGGAAAAATGGGTTTTAGGGCCCCCTCTTGGCTACATTGTATACAAGCTAAGAGTAAAGGGAGTCTAGGTCTTTTGGATGCTAAGACCCAAGGGACTTGCCTGTCTGCCAAATGGATAATTTAAGAGGTGTGTTGGGAGAAGAACAATGGAAAACTTTGGTTTGGTATTGTATCACAATGGATGCTATGAAGAATAAGTGGCAGAATGTGGGATGGCTAGATAAAATTATGTTTGCTTAGTTTTTCCATTTTAAAGCTTCTTTTCCGCTCCAATCTATTTGGATGGCTTGGCATCAAGTTTGCAAATTTTTAAATTGGAGAAGGAATTCGCTACAACATGGTTTTAGGTTTGCTACTTCCTCTATTTGGTGGAACAAGCTTGTTCAATACCATGGACAGACGCTAGCTATTAGCTTTCCTAAACAAACTCTCTATTTCTTCAAGAAAGGAATAAAACCGTTTAATGATATTTGGAATTTTGAGTTCATGGATTGGGCTAGCTGGCAAGATATTAAGGGTTTCTTTCCTCTTCACAATAAGTTTAAAGGATTCTTTGTTTTCCTGATAATGTTGGTTCCTTTAGAACTCCTCATGAAAATTTGCACATCCTTACATTGCTCTTCAAGGGTCACCGGTTGTGGATTGACACACATCTTTTCTTATCATTTCCTCTAAAGAAGATATACTTTAAGCTTTTGCCAAACATGAACTTGAACCCAAGACTAAATACAAAATGGAATTGTAGCTTTCAAGAAAAAGAAATGGGGAAGTCTTAGTGCTCAAATTTGGAAGTCTAAGGCTGATGATTAAAGCGTTTGAAGCTCCAACTAGCCAAATGTCCATTTTGTCTGCAAAATGAAAGCATAAAGCATATTTTCCATGACTGTTTTAAAGCAAAGAAAAAATGGAACATAATTTTTCGACAGCTTTTTGCAGTTTTTGATCGTGTTTTACGATGAGAAGAAGCAATATTTGGTTTCAAACTTCATAATAATTTAGTAGTTGATACTATGAGACAATGTATTTTAATGCATTTATGGAAAAGCATATGTTCAACAATGTTTTCTAACCACATTTTGCATCATGAACCAGACCTTCTAATGTTTTACTCTTACTCATGTTTCAATTCATCGTTTTATGTTCGTAGTGAAAGAAGGAGCTCAAAGATGGTGATTTCAATAAGAAATTGGATGAGATTAAATTTCAGCTTTTGAAGATACACATGGGGGATTTTCATTGTGTTAAACAAATGCAAGACTTCTTCAAATTTAAGGTTTAAATGGCTTTGTTATTTTTTGTCCAATGATGAAGTATTGCTATTCCAGTTGGGGCATTGTGTTTGTATTCCATTATTGGAGTGGTATGTTGTTTTTGTATTGTTGATTTTGCTATTTGAGGCACTGTTATGTTGGCTGCAAACTTATGATTGTTGTTTTTGTATTGCTGATTTTGCTATTTGAGGTACAGATGGGTTGTTATGTTTGTATAAGTTTAAATGGGACTCTATGATGTTGCTGGAATTACGATTCCTAATTTTGTGTTTTTCAGTCCTTTTATTAGACTGATATTTATTCTATTGTATTTTTCTTTACGCTTCATTCAATAAAATAAAATTTAAAAAAATATATATATTCTCAAAAAAATAAAAATAAAAATTATAATTTTTTATACTTATAAAGTTATTCAATAACACTTTTAAATAATGCTAACAATTAATAGTTTAACATTGCAACGTTGAGCCAAAATTAATGTACATACAATTTGAATTACACTATTGAGAGCTTAAAATGGGCATTAAAGATTTATTAGCTCGCTTCATAATTGTGATAGCAGAAGAGGTATTCTTACAAAATTTATGTTTCTTTTCAAGATTCAAAAGGAAAATCTTGGAATTCAGGATAGAAACATTTCAAACTTATTATGAAAATTCGAAGTGCTTAAAGCGTTACAATATTTTTTCTGGTTGGAAAGATTATTATACAGTGGAAGACACGGATTCCTAAATCTGTAGAGGGAAAAGGCGAGTATAATAAGTCGGGGATCCCAAGCACAGCGGGCTGCTGCAACGAAGATTTAGCTCGCCTCTGCTGCCGCCATTAAAGCACCTGGATCTCCATCAATTACTAGTAATACTCTGCTAATTGAACTGCACCGAGGAAGTGAACGTCTGTCCAAACGACCATCCTGCATCTGCGATGTTGTTAAAGGTCAATGTATTGCCGTCGCTGGTGGTGACTCGGAAAGACAGGCTCTGTCCATTCAAGTAGGAGTTGCTCTGCCAATTGGCGCCCCAATTTCTTGACATTGTTTGCCATCCCGTATTCGATCCTTTTATCCACACCGTGCTCACCACTCCACTTCCGCCCACATTCGAGATCAGCACAAGCTCGAAGTAAGATCGTCCATTAATGGTGAATCGAACGCC
The DNA here is from genome assembly GCA_007258455.2 of Sequoia sempervirens. Taxonomy (NCBI): domain Eukaryota; kingdom Viridiplantae; phylum Streptophyta; class Pinopsida; order Cupressales; family Cupressaceae; genus Sequoia; species Sequoia sempervirens. The sequence continues at coordinate 50,088 of VDFB02385909.1, read as the reverse complement.
TCCAGATTTCACGCATGGTACACTGCAACACCAAAAATAAAAATAAAAACAATTTAATTTGTATTCGAAGAGTTTAAACAGTTGGTAAGTTCTAATTTTGATTTCAAAAAATCGATAAAATGTTTGTACATAAAAAATAGATGAAATCAATCAAAAAAACAGTATATGTTGTAGTCAAAGGGTTGATTATTTATATAAAAATATTTTAATCTATTAAGATATGGATTGTTTATATAAAGTTCTTATGGAGAGAAGATAATCTATCAACGGTTGATTATTTATGTCAAGAATTCTTTGAATACAATCTAAACTTTGACGTTCTTAGGTGCTTCATCTTAAATCACACTAAAAGGTGGGTCCTTTGAGAAGCGAATTTGATTTCAAATAAGCCACCTAAACAAGTCAAAGCTTAAATTGTGATGTTTAAGTCCAGACAAAAGAGATGTGATGTTTAAGTCCAGACAAAAGAGACATGATAAATAATTCATCAGTATGTTGACTATTTATGTGAAGAATCCTTGATTCCATTAACATGTGGAGAGATAAGAGGTAAATAATCCATCAACATGCTCACTGATTATGTGAAGAGAGAAGGGGCAAATAATCTAATCAAGCTGACTGTTTGTGGGATAAACTTTCATCCCATCAAAATGTGGAGAGAGAAGAGATAAATAATCCATCAACATGTTGAGTGTTTATGTGAAGAATTCTTCATTCCATCAACATGTGAATAAAGAAGGGGTAAATAATCTATCAACGCTAAGTTGTTTACTAAAGAAACTCTCAGAAAGAAAGAAAGGGAAAACAGTCAATCAACCTACAACTATTAACATAAGACATCTCTTATGAAAACTCCTAGTCACATTAATCACAAGGTGCAGACTAATATTTAAACATTTTCTGGTAAAAACTAAAATTTGTAATCTAAATAAACGACTCATATAAACAACATAAATTGTTCAAGTTTCTGGTTTAATTGTGTATGTTTTTAGTTCGACATTTTGGATCACACTCAAAGATCCATCCTCTGGAAAGAGGAATGAGTGTGGTCCGAAACGTCAAAGTAAAACATACACAGTGAAATCAGAAACTTGCACAGTTTGAACTGATGGACTGTGAAAAACTTATACCAACTATAAACTTATACCAACTATAAACTATAAACTAATAGATGAATCTTACTGAAAAACCAATTTAATTACAAATAACTACCTAAACAAATCAAAATTTAGAATGTGTTGTTTACACATTACCCAAACAGCCCTTTTTCTATAAATGTGCCCCCTGTTCAAATTAAACCCAATCTATGACCAAAAAAATGGCGCAAAAGATCGATAGATACCGTCTGTAAACAACGGGCACGATTCCTCCTCTGTAAATAGCGATCTTCTCCCACGCAGGCTGCGCCATGTCGAAGTGCTGCAGAGGAGGATTACACCACCCTCCGTCGTTGTTGGGCAGAGCATAGTTTGGAGGACAGAAATTGGTGGCCGTAATGGTAATCGACTTTCCAGGCAAACACCACTGCGTATCTCTACTGGTGTCGCATTGTATCTGAAAGCATTCCCCGCAAGACGCCCCGTCATTGAACAGAGCTGTACTGAGCGCCGCCGTGTTGGTCCCGTACCCGGCGCTGTACAGGTTCCCGTATCCGCAAGCCCCTCCTGCATACAAATCCAAAATCCCCATTAGAATTTAAAGCATACAAAACAAAAAGCTGAATTTTGAACTGGTAATTACAACAAATGAAATTACCCATGGTGCCCGAGGCGTCGCTGCCTCCATAGAAGGTCGCATGGCCGCTGATCCATCCCCCGCCACTATCAGCGGCTGCTTGAATGATTATCAGTAGAACTGCCACAAGGCTGGCTGCTACCTGGTTTATATCCGCCATGATTCTGTTCCAAACCAGAAACAAGATACCTAGAAAAACAGAGACTTGAGGTATCTCAATCTTTTATCTGTGTATCCTATCTTCTGCATGTTTCAGAGCTCAGTCGCGTATAAATAGACGTGCCCTTTTCAGATCTGATTTTTTCAATAATTGGCTGACCCGTGAACAGTGTGTAAAGATTCAATTTAATATTTTGACGGCTCTTCCACCGTCTCGTATTGTACAAGCTCACGTTCTCTGCACATGCCACCGTCATGATAAGGGCTTAATATGCGCTTCATATCAGATACCTGGCATGCTAACGTCCAGAACAGAATTATTAAATGATCTGATTTCTCTCACCTCTAATCTTTACGGTCACCATCGCAGTCAGAATGAACCTCAATTATACGCCTTTTTATATACATATCATACAAAAATTAATATTTTATAGGTTTAATATTTTTTTAAATGATTTTTGGATTAGATGTAATAATTAAGAGGTATTTATTTGTCTTATTCAAAGGTCAAATTTATTGAGCATTTATTTTCGATTTTTAATATTTAATATGAGTTTATAAGAAGTGTTTCTTTTGTATAACTCACAAAATATTTATACTTGGTTTTTTGTTTTGATTGAAAGGTATTTCTTCCATCAAATTCATTAAAGACTTGCTTTTGATTATGTGTGAGAGGAAATAGTTAATATGTTTGTTATTTTGAAGTTCAAAAGATATTTGAGCTCCAGAATATAAAACAATGTGTCAATTGTTTAAACTCAACTTTTCACTTCTAGTCTTGATTGAGGGGTGTCTCTTCCATCAAATTCACTCAATCACTTGTCTCTTGGGCTAGATTAATAAGCATTTTCTCTATTAAATTTACTTAAGGCTCACCCTTGATTTCTAGCCTTGTTTATTAAGGTACATCGCACCTAATAATGTTAGCTTGAATACCACAACTAAAAGGTGTCCCTTTCATCAAATAACTTAGACTTCACTCAGGGCTTTCACTTGCCTCTTGCCGTTTATTTTTATTTGTTGAGCTATATTACACCCAATTTAACATTTGACATCTGTTTCAAACAAACAAGAGGCATTTCTTCCATTAATTACACTTAGAAATTAAACATGTTTTGGGCTCATCCTTTAAATTATTCTTCATTTGATTCAACATTCATTAGAGTTTGGCTCACTTAATTCAACATTTTACACACATTTTTTTGTTTCCTTGTGTTTGAACACATTTTTTTTTTTATAATGTACCATTTTAACTCACTTTAACATTTATGAGAGAGAGGTGTGTGTGTGTGTGTGGTGGGAAACAATTTATCTAGTAACTCATTCAAATTCATATATGTATGTGTGTGGGGATGTGGGGTGGGGGTGACGGTGGAAAATAAGTTATATATTAACTCATTCAAATTCATGTATATGTATGTGTGTGGGGGGGAGTGTGAACAAATAATTTGTATATTATAGTTTAAAAGTATATTATTGAAATTTTAATGAAGAAAAAATATTTATTTTTCTCTATATATAATATTTGTAATTTTAAGTTATAAATAATTAAATATAAAAATAATAACAAATTAAATAAATAATAATTATAAAAATCTTTAAGTATTGATAAGTGTTTGAGTCTGTGTAGATATTGCAATTATTTTATAATTTTTTTAAATATATAAAAGGAATTGGAAGCCCCAAAGAATTAGGCAAACTCTCTTATAATCTAACATTTACTAATGAATTAGGAAACTAAATAACAATGAGACTATACGCCCTTCCAAAATTCAAACCTAAATTACATACTAGCAAACACTCAACAACTACTAATAAATTTATCCAAAAACACAATAATTCATTATAAAATTAATAATACATTTAAATACTCTTCAACTGAAATTCACACATTAAATATTATTGTAGAATTTCATAAGAAATGCATATATTTATCATAAAAATGGAGTTTGGTAAATTTAATTAAAAATTGGAATGAGTATAGAAAAGAGAATTTGTGATCAGTGTGAACACCTTAAAAAAACGTTCTTCTGAATTCGCGTGTTAGGGGAGAGGGCCCAATAGTCGTGCGGGGTCCAATAGTCGTGCACCCAATCGTACATATAATACCCAATAGTCGTTTATATAATGTCCAATAGTTGTGATTTGACTACCCATAATTAAACAAAATGTATGCTTTTGATCTAAAAAGCATCCAATCATGTGATACCACATCAGCGCTCAACTACTCATGATGTAATGCATGAGAATTGGTCTCACTATTTTTTGGGGCCTTTTTTGACACCTTGGCAAAAACGCATGCTGATGTGACATCATATTTGATGATGTGGCCCTGAAACCTTAGTTATAAGCAAAGAACTTGCCAAATAAGCCGCTGTAAAAAATTGGGAGTGATTTGAAATTTCGACGTAGGATAATTAGAAGCGCGAAGTTAGGGTGCACGACTACTGGGCCCTCTCCCCTAGACTGAAAATTACAATGAATAACACGACAAAACAAAAAAATCATTTAAAAATTAAAAATTATAACAATTTCTTATATATAATTAATAATAAAAAGCACTTTATTTTAAATCTATTTAAAATTTATGTTCAAAATTATTGTGAAACTAGGTAGGCTAAAGGCGGTTAAAATTTTGGATTCTAAATCACAGCCCAGATCCCCACGAAAAGACAGCCTGCAAACCGTCATATTTCAGTTTAAAGTGGGACCTACTCGTCCTCAGCCATATCCACGTGGCCACGTGTCGTAAGCGCGAAGCATAGCAAGTGCATTATCACGTGGACATGTTGTTTATGCGGCTTTGATTTGGGCACGCGTCCTTTGCGCCACGTGTAACTTTAAATGTTTTTGTCTTCACACTCACATTGGAATGTGGAAACTTGATATGGAATTAAGTTTTGAATAAAGCGCCGACGTAATATAGTAGCATATTAATTTTTAATTTTTAATTTTTTAATTTCTAGCTAGCTTTTGATGTTTATTTTTCTACAAAATCTAAGATTGTGACACACAATCCACCCATGTTCAGAGCATATATTCCTCCGCCTTTGGAGTTGAGTTCATGTTGATTTGGTGGTTGACATGAAACTAGGGATTTTACATGAAAGTCTTAAGAAGAATAATATAATGCTTATCTTTTCTATTTTCTAGTTTGGGGAATATATGGTGTGGAACAAATATGGGTAATCCATACTTTTCTAACATGGTTTTAGTTTTGAAATGACTACTTGTACATGCAGACTACTTGTACATGCAGAGGAAAAAATATTTTTTAAAATTATTGAATAATTATAAAAAAAAGTCTTATAAAGGTTGTAAAGAAATAAATTTATGAATATTATTGTTTAAAGTATCTCGATTAGATTATATTGTGTCAATATTTTTTGTATCAACATTTTACATCACACGTTGTGATCCATCATCATCTCTTCCTCATCTCGATGATGGATCACAGAGTGTGTTCTCAAACGTTGATGCAAAAAATACTGATACAATCTAATCCAAAAACTTTCAGTAATTTAATCTTCATGAATTGTGGAAATCTGCTCTCATTAATAAATTTATGAATTTAAGATAAATGTATTTTCTGAAAAATTTGGAAATTGAAGTTATAGAGTTGAGTTGAGTATGTTTTTTTAAGATACTAAAAAATATTTACAATTGATCTTAGATACAACAAAAAAATATCTTTATAGATTATGAAAATATCATGTCTTCTAAAGTCTTAATCTTTAATATTATAAATTGAAGTTTCAATTAATATTATGTAGATTGAAGTTTGTGATAGATGTTTATCTATTGAAAAAGTTGAATATTGAAGTCATAAAATTGAATTGAACTTGATCAACTTGTGTGATAAAAAAATTCTTGGACTTTATTTTGCACATGTATCTATGTCATTTATGATTTATCTATTACACTAAATTCACTTTAAAGTCCAATCTTACCCTACTATAATGATTGACATTGATTTTTAATTAGTTATTATGATTGATGACTTTCTAATCAATTTATTAAAAATTGTTTTTAAAATTTGTTTTACTTTCTTATTGTTGACAAAGTTGGATGTTGAAGTCATAGAGTTGAGTTGAATTGATCAACTTGTGTGATCAACTTTTTCTTGGACTTTATTTCACACATGTATCTATGTCATTAATGATTTATCTATTAAATTGGTTTCACTTTTTGGTCTAATCATGTCTTATTATAATTATGCATAACTTTTAATTAGTTATTATGATTGATGACTTTCTACTCAATAAAAAAAAAGATTTTTTGTTTTATTTTTAATTTATTTTACTTTCTTATTGTTAACAAATTAAAATATATAGTTTTTAATAAGAAATAATCAACATATTATTATTTTTAAAAGATTATATAATTTCAAAGTTGAATTGGGGTGGGGGGCCTAGTTCAATTGGTTAAAGCATCTTGTTGCAAGCAAGAGGTCACGAGGTCTAGTCTTCCCCCATCCCCATGGTACCGAAGGACGTGTCGTGCCAACGTCATTGGTCACGTGAAAAAAGTTTCCCAGCATAGTCTAAATATAAAACCTATGTGGATTCAATCAAAGAAAACTTGGAGTGCATTCCATAGAATTTGGAATGCTTATACATCTTACAATATTTGCACAACTTAAAAAATATATTTATATTATAATTGGAAAATGCCTAAAACACTTATTATTAACATTTTTTTTCTAAATTAATATTAAATTTTCTATCATGTCAACATTCTTCATTAATTATATAATATAAATATTATACCAATAATTATTATCTAAATATTTATATATTTCATAATAGTTATAATATATAGGGGTGATTTAATACTTATTATAGTATAATTATAGACATAAAAAGTTATGTGAATAACATACAATATATTTATAGAAATAAAAAATAAATCTAAACTCTTAACTTAAGGAAATAAACTAATTATTTTTTGTATAGTAGAAAATTTATTATTCTCATTGCAACAAGGTAATTATAACGATGGACCATTATTTTTTATTGGTCATTACCAACTATAATTTTTAACATGTCAAAATGGTAGAGACTAGTTGTTAGGCAACACATTTTAATTATATAACAACTAATTTATTCTTGTATATCTTTCACATATTAGAATTTCTCAAAACTATGTAATGATAAAAATTGCATACTTATGCCCTTTTCTCTTTTATGTTTGATCCCATGGCCCCTTGATTTGGTTATCTTTTATGTATTGACTAGTGTGTACAATAATGTATTAGAAATTGGTAAATAGCTTTATCTAACCCATCATCGCTTATTCTCAGTTTGGAATCTAGATCCAAACTCTATGCCTAATTGTTTGTCACCCCAATTCAAATCCACAATTGTAAAAACTAATCCATGTCATTTCTACAATTGCAAATTTAAGCCCTAAAATTTTTAATTTTTTTTTTTTTAATTTGGACTCATTTTCTCTCCCTTACTAGTCATTATGAACCTACTAAAGTGTATCTAGTTTCAAATTACACGACATGGTGATGTATCTAAAGACAAACATTTTTTTTAGATCATCAAATATTGTCATGTAAGCATTCATACAAGAGAATCATAGCAAAATTATAGAGCATTGTAATTACATTACCTATTTACATTATCATCCTAGGAGTATTGTATGCTTTTCAATTTTCTTTGATTTTGGTTCATCACCATTGAATTAGTTAGCCTATGAGGCCTAACTAAGAAGAACATGACCCTCACAATTCAACAAATTCTCCAAAGGTGTTTGTAAAAATAATTAGTTCCTTTCTATAATTCATACATTAGAAGATCAAGGTGAATACCAATTACTAAATATCAATAGATTTAGCTCTATATACCAATTAACTTTTGCAAGTATGAAACTAAAATGAAGTAGAGCATTTCCATTTTGTATATTATTATATACTTTATAATCAAGCCCTAAAATTCTAGTGTAATGAGGAAATGGCTTAATGATTCCCAACATCTTTAGTACCATTTTCTTTTCTATGGAATCCAACTATTACATTTAATTATTCATAAATTTAATATAAAAATTTATATTCTAATCCCAACACACAAATTCAAGGGTTATTCATTGTTTAGTTATTTTTTATAAGTAAATATCTAATGAGAATCGTCTATCTTTATTACATTTATAAGTGAACCCAACATTCCTACACCCTATAGAGTTTTGACTTTAGGGTTTATCCTTCTAAATTAGTGTTTTAAATCTAGTTTTTTGTATAAATCCCATTCCAAATTATATTAGGGTTTATATTTGTTGGTGTAAATAGATATTTTACCTAACTAGTTAATTAGTGGGTCATATTTACATGTTAAGTCCACTTACGTCCTAGAAATATTTCTATAAGTCTTAATTTTATAAATAAGATTTTATATTTTTAACTTTTATTTAATTCTTGTTTCCTAGGTCATTTAATAATGACATAAGTCATTTAATGTTTTGCATTAGGTAGTTCATCACACCTTATCTATATAAGCAAGGTATTTGTACACTTTTATAATATGCATCATCATCATATTTGATAGATCTTAATATCAAGTAAGCCCATTTCTTGCATACTTTCTTATGGAAGATTTTCATTATTTTTGCTGGTGGTCTTGGGTATTGAGCTAATTTTCAACTCCTACATGGTATCAGAGTTGTAGCCATGCAAATTCCTTCTCAAATTTGAGGTTAGAGATATTTCCAATGAGATATCTTTGTGTATTTTAGTAAGGTTGATTATTCTCTTCTCTTGTACTATATGGTGATCTAGGGAATCAGAAAAAAAGATTAAAAACTATCAATTTTGGGGGTTTTCTCTTTGTGGGTTTCTATTGCAAGTTAATTTGGAATATGTTGGAGATAATTTAAGCTCACCATTGAGTCCAAGGTGTTGGGAAAATGTGTCTCAACCTTGTAATTACGTAAGGTATTGTTGATAGGTAAGTGTGGGAGGGCGCTACAAGGGGTGGCGAAACCCCTCGCATGGGGTTCGAGGGGATTATTCCCCCGATGGGGGTTTCAAGGATTGTTCATCATTAGGTCTCAAATCTGACAATCGATATTTTTTTGGCTTGACTTGTCCTAAAAGGAAACCCTATTTTATAAGGGCATTATATTACGACTGTATATTGTGATGTATTTTAAGACTTTTATAGTGGTTTTGTTGCCTCTAAATCTCCGGTTAGTGATATTCCTGTGAGAAGATTGCTCTGCAAGTATATTGTAATCTTTGTGATTTTTGAATAATATATTGGACAATTTTTTGAGTGGGGTTTTTCTTCTGAAAGAGTTTTCTCCATGTAAATCATTATGTTGTGGTATGCATATTATTTATGTTTATTTTTGTTTAATTTTATGTAACCATTGTAAAGATTTGTAAAGTTTTGCATTATCCTCCTCCCAAGATTAGTGCAGGAAGTTGTTACACTACCTTATCTTCCTTACAAGTAGTATCAGAGCTTGATCACCTTTGGTTTCAATTGTGGGTTGTTGGGTCTTGTGAACTAATCCAAATTTGAGTGGGATCTTGTGCAGAAGATACTTTGTGATCTTGTTGCAAGAATTTTCAGATGGAAAGTTCATCAAGGCAAATAGAGGTGGATAAATTTTCTAGAAATAATTTTGAAATGTGGAACTTGAAGATGGAGGATCTATTGATCGATCAAGATCTGTGGGATGTTGTTGATGAGAATGTTTCAAGGCCTGTAGAACCTACTTTGGCTGCTCATTATATTGTTATGGACCATAAATCCAAGTGTCTAATTAAATTATGCTTGGTAGAATCTGTTTTAATCAATGTCCATGAAGAGGCCTTTGCACAAAAATTGTGGAAGAAACTTGGTGAGATGTATCAAGCCAAATCTTTAGTGAAAAATATTTTCTTGGGGAAGAAATTGTATTCCTTGAGAATGGAAGAGGATGTACATGAATTACAAACCACTTGGAAGCATTCAATATGTTGGTGGCTCAATTGGCATCAATTGGTATCAAAATGAATGAGGAGGAGAAATGTCAAATATTGTTGTGTTTTTTACCTAATTCATGGGATTCTCTTGTTATGGCTATTGGGAGTACTTTTGTTATATTGAAGACTAAATATGTGGTGGATTCTTTGCTTTCTAAAGAGATGAGGAGGAAGGTACCCATCAATTCCAAGGAGGTCCTAAATGTGCATGGAAGACCTAAGGAAAAAGGCAAGAAGAATGAAAACCATGATAAATCCAAGTCTAATGGGAGATCCAAACCTCTTAGAAAGTCCAAATTTATTTGTTGGAACTACGGTAATCCTGGACATATTCATAAGGACTGCAAAGAATAAAAGAAGAAGAAAAATAAGAGATTTGATTCTAATTCTAAGTTTGAGAAGGAAGATGGTGATGCATTCATTACATCTTTGGCAACTTGTGTAGGTAATGATGTATGGTTAATTGAATCAGATGCCTCTTTCCATATGACCTTTAAGAGAGATTGGTTTTCTAAAAATGAAGAATTTGAGGTAAGGTGTACTTGGGTGATTATTCTTATTTAAATATTGTTGGTCATGGTAAAGTTAGAATCAGGTTTCCTGATGGTAGAATAAAAGGGATTAATGGTGTGATGCATATCCCTGAATTAGCACAAAATTTGTTAGCTGTAAGCAAACTAATAGATGCAAGTGTGCAAGTAGTATTTTTTGATGAAAGATGCAATATGGTTAGAGGTGTTATGGTGATTGCTAGATGTGTCATATATATCATATTGTATAAATTTGATGCATGCACTTTTGAGTGCAATAGTACTTCTATGAAAAGAAAGTATCTAGAAGAGTTTAGGGTTTAATCTTCAAAAGATGGTTATGGCTTCTAGGCACCAAAGGGTGCTCTTTCTTCCGAGCCAAATTTACCTATAGAGAAAATTATGTTATGACACTAGAGACTTGGCCACATTGGATAAAAGGGTCTAAAGACCTTGAAAAATAAAAACCTTGTTGAAGGATTGTCTAATTGTAATTTTGAATTTGATTTTTGTGAACATTGCATTTATGGAAAACAAAATTGTGTTTAGTTTTACTTGAGTTCTCATAAATCTTGTGGTGTATTGGATCTTATTCATTATGATGTGTTTGGTCGTGTAGATGTTCCTTCAATTGGAAAATCCACTTATTATGTTTCATTTATTGATGATTATAGTAGGACATGGTTATATTTTCTAAAGAGTAAATCTAAATTTTTTAGTTGATTTAAAGAATTTTAAGCAATGGTTGAGTTGGAAACTGGAAAGGAAATAAAATATTTGAGGACTTATAATGGCAATGAATTTTTCTCTAATTATTTTGATAGGTTTTGTAAAGATTGTGATATTCATAGATAAAATACAACTTTGTATTCTCCACAACATAATGGAGTTGTGGAAAGAATGAACAAGACACTGATGGAGAACACTAGGAGTATGTTGAGTGATGCTAGTCTAGAACAAAGCTTTTGGGTTGAAGTTGTTGCGACTACCTATAACCTAATTAACTGGTCTCCTACATTAGCTCTTGTTGATATAGTTATGGTGTGAAAGGATACAAGCTTTAGGATCCTATTGCATAGAAGGTAATATATAGTAGAAGTGTTATTTTTAGAGAAACTAAGCCTTCTTCTATTATATTGCACCCATAAAAAAGTAAACAGGGAGATATGATTCAATTTCCTTCTACATCTGAGAAATTTGAATTGAGGCCCATGGATAGACAAGAAGTTAAGGAGAGATCATCTAGGTCTAAATCGTCAAAAGAGGAGGAAGAACCTCCAAATTATCTTGTTGATAGGTCTACAAGGCATAGACAACCACCTGAAAGGTATTCACTTGATGATTGGAAATGTATTTTTTCTTTGAATACTAACATGGATGAACCCAGATCGGTAGAACAAGCATTAGGTATGAATGATGTAGAACCCTCAAAGATTGCTATGGATGAAGAAATGGCAACTTTGAAAAAGAATGATACATGGGATCTTGTACCATTTCCTGAAGGAAGAAACATGTTGGTTGCAAATGGGTGTTCAAGAAAAAGATTGGTTCAGATGGAGGTATTGAGAAGTACAAAGAAAGGTTGGTTGAAAAAGGTTACTCTCAAGTTGAGGGTGTTGGTTATGGTGAGATATTTTCTCCTATTGTAAAAATAGCATCCACTAAATTTTTGTTATCTATTATTGTTGCTTATGATTTAGAGGTTGAGAAAATGGATGTGAAAACTACTTTCCTTCATGGTGACTTGGAGGAGGATATTTATATGACATAGCCAGAGCACTACATGGTGGACAGGTAAAAGTAAATTGGTTTGCAAACTGAGGAAATTTTTGTATGGCCTAAAACAAAGTCCTAGGATGTACCAAAAATTTGATACATGATGTGTTGAGTTTGGGATTTGAGTGTTCTAAATAAGATCATTTTGTTTATTGTAAAATTGATGGTGATAATTTCCTATTTATTGCATTATATGTTGATGATATGTTATTTATTGGTAAAGGGAAAGGTATGATTTCAGAACTAAAATCCCAACTTGTTGCTAAATTTGAAATGAAAGACCTTGGTGCAACTAAACACATTCTTGGGATAGAAATTAGAAGAGATAGAGTCAACAAAAAGCTATAGCTTGGTCAAAGTAAGTATATCAATTCAATTTTATAGAGGTTTGATATGCAGGATTGTAGACCATTATGTGTTCATTATGAACAGATGGAACAAATTTATCTATTTCAGATTTTCCAACATCCCCATCAAAGATGGAAGACATGAGTATAGTGTCTTACTAGAGTGTAGTTGGAAGTTTGATGTATACATTATAGTTTTTACTAGACCAGGCATTGCCCAAGCAATGGGAGTTCTTTCCAGATATATGTTTAATCCTAGTAGAGTTCATTGGGATGTAGTTAAAAGAGTCTTTAGATATGTGTGTGGTACCTCCAAGTATTCTTGTGTTATCATAGTAATTTGAATGAACATGATATTTCCCTTGATATTCATGGTTATGTGGATTTAGACTGGGTAGGTGATGTTGATAGCAGGCAATCCACTAGTGCTTATGTGTTTACTTTATTTGGTGGTGCAATTAGTTAGATAAGTAAGTGACTGAGTGTGGTTGCTTTGTCCACTACTAAAGTTGAGTATATGGGAGCTGCTCATGCATTTAAAGAATCTATTTGGATTAAGAGACTATGTTCAGATATTGGAATAAAACAAGGTGTACAGTGATAATTTATTGTGATAATTTATTGTGACAATTAGAGTGTGATATGTCTAGCTAAGAACCCGATATTTCATGCTAGGACCAAACACATTGATGTATAGTATCATTTTGTTAGAGATATGATCGAAGATGGTAGGGTGAATTTGGTTAAGGTAGAGACTTTGATGAATTTTTTTGATTCTTTAACTAAGTCTGTGAGCATAGAAAATTTTAGATGGTGTTCAGAGTTTATGGGCCTTTCGCCCCCTCGCAATTAAGAGATGATGTTTATACTCCCACTCGTTGCTCTTGCAAGGTGTTTGAAAAGTGGGAGATTTGTTGGTAAAATGTGTCTCAACCTTGTAATTACATAAGGTATAGGGGTCTAAGGGGATCATCCCCCCAGCAAGGGGTCTGGGAATCGCATTCCCTAGTGAGGGCTCGGGAGAAACGCCCTTGAAAGCCAAATTTTATGCATATTTTATTATTGTAAATCTGGACCATTCATCATCAGGTCTCAGATCTAACGACCAATATTTTTTTTTGGCTTGACTTTCCTTAGAAGGCAACCCTATTTTATGAGGGAGTTGTATTACAGTTGTGTATTGTAATGTATTTTAAGAGTCTGAAATGTATTTTGAGACTCTGATAGTGGTTGTGTTGCCTCTAGATCTTTGGTTGGTGATACTCTTATGAGAAACTTGCTCTACAAGTATATTCTAATCTTTGTTATTTTTGAATAATATACTCAATGGGTGACTCTTGAAGTGTGGGATTTTTCTCTCAAAAGGGTTTTCCCCATGTAAATCATTGTGTTGTGGTATGTATGATATTTATGTTTAAGTTTTTGTAACTGTTGTAAAGATCTGTAAAGTTTTGCATCATCCTCCTCTCAAGATTAGTGTAGGAATTTGTTCTTCTACCTTATCTTCTTTACACAAGGCATCTGAGAAAGTCAAGAACGGCTTTCGTTTCATCAAAATATGACATATTTTTATAGATCTACAAGGGTTTGAAGTTGGGAGGTGGTTACTAGATCCAGGAGTTGGTTTATTTTTTGGAGCATTTTTGGCCAAAACAAACCCCGTCATTGCATTTGGAAGGCCCAAAAACCCTAAGATCGCCTATAAAACCATCAAAATTGAAGATCTTTTGCTCTAAGCACTTAGATACTTTTTCATTTTGTTATTATTTTTTATGGTATGGATTTGTACAAGCCATATAGTATGGATCCATACAAACCCTAAAGTCTATACAACATCAATAGGTTGTAGGGTATATTGGAAAAATAATTGGTAGAGAATATTCTCTATGCAGTGGCATATTCCTTTTGTTGACATTTGCAATCATCAACATTTGCATCAGCTTGGTATGGCATGTCCCGCCAGCGGTACAAAGGATATAAAAATTGTAGAGATTATATTATTTTAATTAGGTAAAGTTTTAACATTTATTTTTTCCCATGGTAGGTTCTCAATGAAAAGTTTTAGCCCCTTGGTCATAGAGCTAGTGTTAGGCAGTAAACCTCTAATGGTGCATGGAGCCCCCACCGGCCTCTACCACCAACGCTCAGCCACCCCATCGCCTACCAAGCAGTGGATTTTTTATTTGAAACTCTACAACTTGTAGTCCTATTGATAACCAACCACCAGCCCCTAAGGGATTAACTTGGCCCCCCTAGCATTCAAATTGGGAATTTTTTTCCCACAAGCTATATCTTGCAAACCAAGAGTCATATTTTTACAAATGAGATATCGATGAAAATTTGGTTTTGCATACTTCACATTGGTGCGGGTCATTTTTTAAGATTTTTTTATAGGTACATTTTAATGCAAACTGAAGTGAGTTTTCCCTTTTGGACCTCTGAGCTCATAAATTTTTACCTTGATCTCTTATTTTCATGATTTTTGCAACATCAAAAATGTCTTGAGGATCTCTATCATTGTACACATGCACCTTTTATAGTTTTAGCCCTAAGTATCATTTATTAAAATTTGGGCATATTTATAGTTTGGTTGATTACTTGGACATGCTAACTCCTTGAAAGGTTTTTTATTTTAGGGAAGACTTCATTTGCAATATGTACATCATGTTTGGGGGTTTCTAATTGTTGTTGAAGGTTAATGTCTTTGTAATTTTGGATATTTCTCATAGTTCATTATGGGGTTTTCATTTCATCCTTCTTTGATCATCTTGAAGATGGGAAACTATAAAAAAATGGAGAGATGGCATTATAAAACATCTTTGTTAGCTTCATGTGTAATGACATTTGTATGGTCACGTTCTCCCTCCAAGTAATGATAGAAATAATTTTTCTTGGAATTGTAAAAGGGATCATGTCTTAAGAGTTATTGCTATACATGTTGATGATGAAATTTTGAATGATCTTGTTCATTATGAGTGTTCTCATGCTCTTTGGACTAAAATTTGGTAGATATCTAGAGATCTTGATACTTACCCATTCCAAGATGATCATGTTTTAGACTATCTTGTTCCTCCTCATATTTTAGACATGATGTACCCTATGACCAGATACTGTTCAGGAGTTTGATTATTTGAAGTACTTTGAATATTTAGATGATGAGAATGAGGTTTCTTCAAATGCTCCTTCTCCTTCAAAGACATGTGTTGTACCTTCACCTAAACATTGATTCCTTGTATAGAGTCATTGATTGAGCCTCATAATAGAAGATGAATGGTCCTACTGAAGGAATGAATGAATGAGAGTTTGTGTTGATTCCTTCAACATGACCATTCATCTTCTATTGGTGATTAATTGAGAACTTCTAGTGATTCTAATAGGTATCTCATTAACTTCAAGATTGTGATTACTATTCATCAGACATTGCATCTTTGTTTGTGGAATCTCACATTTCAAATTTGGAGGACACATTTGAGGGTTTATCTCTCCTATTTGATGAAACTCATGGTATAATTGTTGTCAAACCATCTTTATCTTTGGATATTGTTCAACATCAGTTTCCACATAGTCCTAGTATGTCACCTTCTTTGATTGGGCATGCACCTTATTTGATTATGGCTTCTTCATCTTAAGTGGACAAGGAGACACATGAGAAAATTTTAGAGACATCATCATACATCTTTATGCTTCTTCCTTTCAATTCCTATTTAGAATGGGAGGCATTCTTGCATAATTTGTACTTGTTTTTTTTCTTCTAAAAGGGAGACAATTTATTTGTTGACATTGGATTATATTTTGTCTTCATGCACTTAACATTTTTGCAAGATATTATACTTTATGGGGGAGGCTACATAGTTTCTCTCTTTCCCTCTTATGGTGGGTTATTGATTGTATATATGTGATGGATGTTGTACTTGAGGGTATCATTGAGTCCTCTATCTTTCATCACTTATGTGCATCTTTTTGCTCTTTTGGAGAGGGGTTTTTTTCCCATGATGTTTTTCTCCTTTACTTTATTTGTGAGAGATCACTTGTACATGGGTACCTAGCATGGCCTCATAGTTAGGACCCATCATTGCATATTTACATCATTTGTATAATAATGGCTTCTCCCTAAGTTGCACTTAAGGGGGGTGTTGGTGTAAATAGGTATTTTACCTAATTAGTTGATTAGTGGGTCCTATTTACATGTTAAGTTCACTTAGGTCCTAGGTGTAGATACACTAAATTTCTCTAGTTTGTGAGTAACACCTTTTTACTAATTTTCACCCTTTTCTCCTAATTATTAAATAAACCCTTATTATTTAATTATTATCAAATACCATATTTTATTATTAATTGACTTTACATTATCTTATTGATTCATTCTAATTCACCCTTTTTATTTAATTATGTCCTAATTATCATTAATCTTCCTGATTAATTAAATAAACCTTATTTATTTAATTGTGTTGTTAATTACACTTATTCTTCTATTTTAATTAAATATTTATCATTAATTGTTTAATTAACATTCAACATCCTTCTTAAATTGCATAATTGTTTTGATTAAGAGGGAAAAATAGGTTTTGAAGGGACCTTAAATTCATTACAAAAGTATGAAAAAATAACAAAATGTTGCTAGGATGAAAGATAACATAGAGAACCTAACAGCAAAATAGCAGCCAAAAAACAACCACACAATAATGAACTAAAGACTACATAGAGAGGCACAACAAGACTATCTCATTTATTTTAAATCTTTAGCTACCTCCAACTCCTAATTTTAGTGAAGGTTGACCATGGACAAAAACTCCTACTTTTCCTCTTCAAAGGATTTCTTGAGGCTAGCCCTTGTTCTAGTGCTCAGACCCTCATTCCCCTAGTTCTTTCCTTTTTCCTCAGTGAGCAACACTCTCATCTACTACTCCACCATCTGGTGCTCCCTAAGGGTGCTCATTTTTTCCATTAAATTCTTTAGAGAATTAGCACTATTTTTGATAGACATGTGAGTGACCTCAAAAAGCTTCTGAATGTCCTTGACCAATGTAGCCACTTTGTTCCCCAATCCTTGCAGCCAATTGGCACACTCGAACTGAAATTTCGAAACAAAACTTTCCAAATCCATAATTCTTTCAATAAGATGATTAAAAGTGTTGATTCCGTGGGCATACTTTGAATTTTTTCCTTAAGGCTTCTAATTTTAATATTAACCTTTTTGAATTCAGTAAGGACCCATTTTTCCACCCTAAAATTATAGTCATCTCCATTTTTGGCCATGGACAAAAGGGAATCATATCAGGGTTCTCCTCATCCAAGTAAGAAAAATCAACAAATAAGGGGTCAAACCTCCCATAATCATTCAAAATATTTATCTTTGTACCTTTATCTAGAACATGAATTTTCTCCTTACCTTTGTACTTACCAATAGACTAAGAAGAAACTACATCCACATTCATTTCCAAGCTGCCTACTAAAACTACATCTTAAGGATGAGGGGAAGACTAGACATCAACCTCATCATTCATCACATGATCACCCGGACAAACACCCTTAGCCGTAGCAGTTTTCTTCTTGAGTGGCTTAGGCATTGGCTTCTTCAAACTCCAAGGGACCTCCTCTTCCCTCGTCTCATACCCACCAATACCCATGTCATGGGGATGGACCCCTTTCCTTTTGGATTTCATCGAGGACATGTTAGGAGGATGAGAATCTTTATCCTCAGTTCCCTTGGACTTCTTGGGTGGCCTAGGTACTTCCTCCTCACCTATCTCATATCTATCATCATTTTTATCATGGGGGATAGCCACCTTCTTCTTGGGATTCTTCTAAGGCATAGATTTTTTGGATAGGGGTTTTTTTCCTCATCTCTAGTGGGCTTGAAGAGGGAGATGAGGAAACCTCAATGGTGTCTTCATCCACCTTCCACTCCTCTTCTTCCTCATCATCGGTAGTAGACTCTATGGTAGGGTGTTCAACATCCCTAGTCTTAAGCAGAGGATCTTTTCCTTTAACCATTTTTATCGAAGAGTGAACCTTAACATACTCCATTATGAGGAGAATTAGCCCCTTATGGAGAGGAGTGTGAGGATTCTTCAAATGAGCATAGATTAAAGTCTCCAAAAGTAAAAGTAGGAAAAATGGAAAGGAGACATGTAACTTATGATGGAAATGATTGAGTAAATTGAAATGAAACCCTAGGATGGTAGTGAAATGGCCATCTAGGGTTATGTACCTCATAATAACATTTGTCACCTCAATCCAAATGGCCTTGATCAATGAGCGGTATAGCCCCAAGAGAAAAGCTTTATAATTTTATGTTTTTCATTGTCCTTAAAGAACTACTCCATAGCATCCTCATTACCCTTTTTCTCCTTAAAAAACTCACCCATTCAAGCTCAGGCCTATTATCTATGCAATAAAATCTTCAATGATGGGGAAAACAACACCATTTACTATCAAGGAGCGATTGTGCTAGCAATGAACAAAGGTGATGGTGGCTTCATGTTTGAAAACATGAATCCTTTCCATGTATGGAGTAAGCCCTCCTAAAATCTGCTAGAACTTCAGTTGTTTTCTCCACCTATCACAGGATATGGACTCCACCTAACTACAATCACCCCCCATCCTTTTCCAGAAAATGTCGAACTTCTGCCAAAAACTTAACTTAACATTCAAAATGAAAACATTTTTAGAAAGGGCTTTGGGAAGGGGCACTAAAATTCCCAAAAAGCATGAGAGAAGGTAGGAGACGATTGCACCCCATCCCTGCCAAATATCAAGACTTGCATTGGATATCATAACGTAGTAATGACAGAGAACTCTCAAGTATAGAGTCGTACCCATCCCACATTTTGGCTATCATTAAATTAACCCCTTCATTAGCAAAAAATTCTACAAGAGGATTACATTCTCTATAAATGTGGATGATGTGGACTTGATCAAACTGATTCATGATTGCACAAGAGTCAACAATCAAATCCTCAACTAGATCCAGCTAGGATTAGAAGTGCCAAGTAAGAAGTTAATTATGTTAAGGGAATCACCCTCAACCCAAACTCTTCTAAATCCTTTTTCATATGTGGTTTTGATGCCCAAATAATTTGCTTCAGCTTGGGTGTGATGATTGGACTAGGTTCCCAATGGGAGTCCCATAATTATTAAATAATTGTTATTAATTATTTAATTGACCACTTTCCCACTTCTAGATTAAATAATTTTAATTAATTATTTCATTCCCCTATTTCATCTCAAAAATTATCCATTAATAAATAAATATTTATTTATTAATTAATCATCACTTGCAAGTTCCTCCAATAATTAAATAATTATTTAATTAATTATCCTCTCATGCATAATTCTCTCTTTCATAACTAACACTTGCTTCCATTCGACTGGATAATCAATTATAGTTCACTAATCAATTATTCACTTTACTCCCACTCACTTTGAGTCTTCGAATCAATCAATTTAGTTAAATAATTGTTGGTATTAGTTGACTCTTCAATCAATTCTTCATGCAACCAATTAACTAGAATCTTGTAACCAGTTGCAATCAGTTAACTAGGCAATCAATTCCTCTCAACAATACTTAACCATTGATCTTGATTTTGTGCCTCTTTATTTGGATCATTCATTCAGATCAACCATTTCTATGAAAGAATCCCTCACATCATGTTGATGGATAACCACAAAACTTTGGAATTTGCATCATTGTTATCATTCCACACACATTGAACTTCTTGCAGATTGTGCATACTAGATTCTGAGAGTGAAAGTAAGAAAAGAAGGACAATGGAAGTAATCCATGACAACACAGTAAAGGTAAAAGTATTGATTATTTGAATTTGATTTCATCCATGTTGCATGTTTTCTATTGAATGATTTGGATTTGTATTTGAGTATAGGATTGCAAATTTATGGTTGTTTTCTTTAATTCCTTATCTTCTTTAAGATGAATGTCCAATTTTCCAAGTTACATTTTGGTGAACCCGACATGAAATCACATAATTAACAAATTTTTTATATGGAATTAAGAATTTTTGAAGCCACAGGAAGTGCAACACATTCATCAAAAATTGCAACGCATTCATCAAAAACTGTAACGCATTCATCGAAAATTACAACACATTCATCGAATCCTACACAACAGTCGACATCCCATTTACTAGATATGATCAACTGTGTGATGCATACAAATTTTTTCAAGCCGTATCTATCACTTTTATTTCTCTGTGTTTTTGCAAGTCTGCACCAGTACACCACAATTTTCAAACACACCGTAGTCACTATTTTTTTAACCATATTGGATGTTCTATGCACTGCATTTGACCCTTTATGAACTACAGTTGAATCTCTATGCATCACATTTGTTGTATCTAGTATTGTAGTTGACATCCTATACATCGTAACTGACTAGTAAACCAAAAATTTCAGGTATAAGCTTTAATTTCTATTTTATGCTTTCGGATTTCATTAAGGGTGAGATTTTTCTATTAGTAATCTTTTGTTTCAAACTTATGGTGGTCACTTGGGAGATCTATAACAATTCATTTTAGTCCTTAAAAATGAACCTTGTCTCAAACATTTCATTTGGTGCTTAAAATATACCCATAACTTTCATCTTCGTTTGGGTTTAAAATGAACAATTTTGACTGAACATGCAACTCTAGTGTAGAAAATTGTATACCCTTTACAATTTCACACTTTGTTAGGGTCCCTTAATTAATTGGACTTAATTAAGCTTTTAATTTACCAAATTATGCATTCCAAAGCCTTATTATTCTATTTTCTAATAGGGAAACCAACTTTTAATTATTGTAATTAATATTTTAATCAAATTGGAGAATGGGTGTCCTGGACTTTTAAGATAGGACCCATTCACCTAAGGGTAAATGGGTCCCCATTAAGTCCTAGGACCCATTTTTATATATGTTTTTGGCGGTATTTTAATGATTCAAATTATGCAATGATTGGCTTTTGGAATCTAATGTTTGGGAAATTAGATAAAAACCTATAAATACATAGTATTTTTATGATCAATTCAAATATAAACAACATCATCTAGCATTAAGGGAAAATTTCAAGAGAAACTATCATTGTCAAGTGCATTCAAGAGCAAATTTAACAGTCATTTGTTGCAGCAATCAAGATACTATCATCATGTTCAAGCTTATGTGTGGTCATGTCATCTTGTGAAGGCTAATATGCATTGTTGATCCCAAAGCATCCAAGCATTTTCAAGTGTCCAAATCCATAAAGCAAAGCAAGATCAAGTTCCTTGGAGTGATGTGTTTGTCTTCAATCCTCTAAGGGAAGCCATTGAAGGTTTGGTGAGTTGTAGCAAGTGTTTATTCATCATTTCCTTCTCCATTGTCATCTTCCTATCAAGGTTTAATTACCAAACATGGGGTTTGACTAAGGAGAACCCCCATTCAAACACAACAATTTTTCCCTTTGTATTTGTAGATTACAGGTTGAAGAACATTGAATATCGTTAAGAGAAATTTTGCATTATTGCATAAGTTGTCATCATTTTTGTCAAGCCATAGAAACTCAGATTCAAAATTTATTTCCAGCTTTCCAATAGTCAAACCTATGCAAAACAAAAGCTAAGATCCTACCTGAGAGGACTGCAAAAATAATTTTCAAAAGCCCTAATTAGTACCCATTCACCCTAGGGAAAACCTGTCCTTTAACAAATCTTAAAGCATACTTTTGGTGAGTGGTACATGTGTCCTTACCCTCCTCAGATCTACCTACAAACTATGGTTTCCATTTCTATACTTTCAGGAATTTTCTAGGTCTTATAATTCATTTAGTTTGAGCATTGCATATCATTTCAATTTGGCTTCAGATCTACCCTATTGTCTTAAGGACCAATATCCAAGTCTGATTAACTCACCTTTGAGGTTGAAATTCAATCTCTACTGCTTGTGATCTCTTTCCTAATGAAATGGCTTAGGGAGAGGAATAAATAGAGAAAATACCCCCTTATCCATTAAGGACCCCCTTTCCCAACATTTAATTTCGGTGAACTCAATCTTGTTAAGGTTTCTTCTTCACAACATTTCATTTTGGTGAACTTGACATTGTACAACACACCTTTTCTGATTTGGAGATCTTTGAAACCTAGATCTAGGTTTTTCATCATCTTGTTTTGCATTGCATTTAGGGTTACGTATTGCATGTTTGTATCATTTAAACTCATAAAAATCCAAAAATATTGAATACATTTTCTATTATACCTTGCATTAAGGAGTGTTTTAGTCATTTAGATTAGCATTTCATTCAAAATTGTATTCAAAAAAGTTGTCATTTTGTTTATTCATTGTCATTTAAATTGCATTTGTATTTTCATTTTCATCATATTTCTAGGAAATCTATCACTAAAGAATCTACTTGATGTTAGGAATAGTGAGCTTAAATATCAAGTTAAATACTCAAATTTAAATTTTTTAGACCCTTATCCTAGGACAGAGAACCTTTCCTGGCACAAGTGCTTTTCCAAATTTATGCACAATGTTTTGTCTCTACATTATCAATCTTTTTCAGCCTACATATCTTTGTTTTAGTTTCATAAATTGCATAATTCAGTAGTTGTTTGCATTTAGTTCAATTGGTGAAAGATAGTGCATTATTTGAAATCAAAATTGGTATTCAAAAGTAATCATTTTTAGGTTTTTGCATCTAAAATCAGTTAATTATCATATTTCAAATCTGAAAATTGTATTGTTTTTCCTATTTATGGATGTTTACTATCTTTATTTTAGTTTTTTTTGTCCATTTTGGGTACACCTTTTATTTGGTGAAACTTGTATGAGTATGACAACCTGTTTTCCTACTACTAATACTTCAATGAGACATAGTTCAAGATTCGTGGCATCTGTGTTGGTACATCTGTTGTCGATCTTGGGTTTTCAAACTATTTCACTCATAGTGTTGACACTATTCAACCCACTTTGGACCACACCCCTCATTCTATGATTGGATTCATTAACGTTCAACCACACAAGGGCCAAACCAACTTATCTCTTGACATTTATTTCTCAAACAATGATATAATTAAGCATACACCTGATGGTCATGTTTACATTGCTGGAAGAATCAATGACAAACCTAAAAATGGGATATTAATTGATCTCATGTGTATAGAGAATGTGATCACTGATTAATTCATATTTTTGCATGAAATTTACCAAGATTCTTATAAAAAATAAAAAGCATGGATCAAAAAACATGATGGTTTTGCTTTCCCTATGATAGGTTTGATCACTCTTCCATTAAAAGTTGAACAGAAGCAATTAGAAGTATCATTCTCCATCATACAAACGTTAGATCAATTTTGTGTGAAGTTACGCTATCTATGACTACGCTCCATGAATTTTGTCTCATCAGTCATCCACAAGTGCTTGAAATTTCCATTTGCTATCTAAATTTTTATAGTGAATCATAGTGGAGTTAATCCTGTGTCTTCCCAAGGGAACTTTTCATTGGATTTTTGGGCCTAAACCTATAGAACCTATAAAACCTCGTGAATATTTATTTTTCAAATCTTATCAACAATTCAAAGTGAAGCATATATTAGACTTATCCCTTTCCAATATCCTACCTAAAACTAAAAGATCCATAGTTGTTCATCCCACTCCAAATGTTGTGGATGAACCTATGCTTGAACCAAAAGAAATAAAATATGATCTTATTTTGTCACCTATATCCTACAAGAGACCAAGAGATAACTATACAATTCCCTTTATGCCTCCTAAAATCAAACAAGTTTATAAGCCTATAGAGAAAGTGGTTTTGCAACTCATTGAGGTCCCTTCCATTCCTCCCCTAAGGGAAGAAAAGAGACCAATGGTTGATAAATCCGCTCCTACATCGTCACAAATTGAAAACCATGCAAGAATAAATTAAAATGCTAAAGAGTGTAGGCATAGATGTCATGCTATTTTCTCGTCAATTAGAAGAAAAGAAAAAACCAACTCAAACAAAGCATGATGATTCTCCACTAGCTACAACATGAAACTTTTGCATCAAAACAAAAACACACAATGTACAGTGTCATTGGGCCTCCTGTTGTGATTAACTTGGATGATGATGATGAGATTGCTAAAATTGATGAAGTGCATAATGAATTGAATTTTTTATTTTCAACTTCTATGAAGTTAGATGGATGCAACCGTGATGATCCTCCTAAAAAGAGTGCATCACCACATGTTGAACCTGGTGATTGCCCTAGTATGGCACTTGTCGTTGCTCCTTTGGATAGTTATCCACCTTCCATATATCATGAACAATATTGGGATGTGGATGAACTGCTTTAGGTTGGATTGCATGTGACATACTAGTTTTATTTTCTCTATGTTCTTTGTGATTGCATGTATGTTTAATGTGATCCCCTGTATTGTGCTACTTTGTGTGCCTTTATGTTTGTGAGTTTTCTTTGGATGAACCTTGTTACTCTATTGGTACAAGGATACACAGAAATTGAATCTATCATGACATTCTTCTATTTGTATCTGCATTCTTCTATCTATCATAAATATTGTCTTTTCCCTTTGTCTTGTTTTTTTTCTTTTTGGGGATGATGCAAAGCATTGAGACATTTAGGTATCTTGCATGTTGACCCAAAAGGATTTTTTTTCTTCTATTTCTCTGTGTCATTCCTTTTTTGTGTTTGTTGTTCCAAGAGGTATTTGGGGAATGAAGATGGTTCCAAGCTCTATCATGTCACTGTAGAAAATACATGCACTGACCCCAAATCCTTGGATCCCTTATGTGTTATCTTTTGAGATTACATGTGGGGGCACCTTCCTTTTTCATGACGCAACTTTCTTTAGAAACATATGATTTGCATAGGGATTTCCAAATAAGCTATCATGGCCCTCTTATCAATTGGTATTTATCATTTATATTTTAAAGTAATTACTCACGGTATGGTTTTTATCAATTCCTATAAAGTGGGGGCATACATTGGCATTATTTTGACATTAGCATTGGCATTATTTTGACATGGACATTGGAATTCTCAATTTGGCATGAACATATTGACATGTTTGCTTCACTTTTGTTCATAGAGGTTGGAATTGGTGTTGTGTTGGCAGAGCATTGATCATTTTGTACCACCTTATCAAAGTTATCAGGGAGTATAACTTTTGGTATGGTTGATGATGGGAGACCTGTAGACCTAGTGTGACTTTCCCATCTGGCACCCCTTGTTATGAGTACACCTTGTATACCTAGTGTGTGTTTTTAATCTTTCCTTTGGGTCTCACCTAGTGTATATCAAACTACACTAGCCCTTGTGAGCGTATTTCATGGCCACCTAGCATAACACAGCTTGCTCACCAATGGATCCATGTGTTTCATAAGTTATTTTACACCCTTGTGAGTGTATTTCATATCTACCTAGCATAACACAACTTTCTCACTAGTGGAGCCATGTGTTTCATAAGTGATTTTACATCCTTGTGAGCATATTCGATGGACATGGCATAATGCAACTTGCTAGTCCATCCCTTTCACATTAGCTTTAACATTCTATGCTTGTGTATCTTGTCTTGCTACACATATCTACACATCTTGTGTGTCTCTTTGTCCTTATGTTGGTTTGTCATGGGATCTTTAATCTTGGGGGCTTCATCATCCTCCTTGATCTTTGTCATCCTATCTTTCTAACATTTGTACACTTGGACCTCTCTTGATGCATATTTGTCTTCTTTAGTGTGAGTTTGAGAATAATTTCATATTCTCAGTAAAGTGGGGGCTAAATTTAGTGTAGGAAATTGTAAACCCTTTACAATTTCACACTTTTTTTGGGTCCCTTAATTAATTGGACTTAATTAAGCTTCTAATTTTCTAAATTATGCATTCCAAAATTTTATTATTCTACTTTCCACGAGGGAAGCCAACATTTAATTAATGAAATTAATATTTTAATCACATTGGAGAATGAGTGTTGTATAATTTTTGGACATGAGTTCCCTTTAAGTCCTAGGACCCATTTTTAAATATGTTTTTGGTGTTATTTTAATGATTCAAATTCAATATACAATTGTCAGCTTTTGGAATCTACTTTTTGGGAAATTAGATAAACATCTATAAATTTGCATAGTCTTTTTATCAATTCAAATATAAGCAACATCATCTAGCATTAAGGAAAATTTTCAAGAGAAAATATAATTGTCAAGAGCAAACAAGAGAAAATTTATCAATCATTTGTTGCAACAATCAAGATCCTATCATCATGTTCAAGTTTATGTGTGTTCATGTCATCTTGTGAAGCCTAATATGCATTGTTAATCCTAAAGCATCCAAGCATTTTCAAGTGTTCAAATCCATCAAGAAATGCAAGATCACGTTCCTTGGAGTGATGTATTTTTCTTCAATCCTCTAAGGGAAGCCATTGAAGGTTTGGTGAGTTGTAGCAAGCAAGTTTTCATTCATCACTTCCTTCTCCATTATAATTATCTTTATATCAAGGTTTAATTACCAAATGTGGGGTTTGACTAAGGGAACACCCATTCAAACATTTTTTTCATCTTTGTATGTGCAAATTACAAATTGAAGAAGGATTGAGGATCTTGAAGAGCAATTTTGCATTATTACATAAGTTTTCATCATTGTTGTCAAGCCACAAAAAATCAAATTTAGAATTTATTTTTGGCTTTCTGACAGTGGAACCTATGCAAAATAGAAGCTAATATCCTACCTTAAATGACTACAAAAAATAATTTTCAGAAGCCCTAACTAGGACCGATTCGCCCTAGGGTAAACCTATCCTTCAAAAAATCTCAAAACCTACTTTTGGTGATTGGTACATGTGTCCTTACCCTTCTCAAATCTTCTTGAAAACTATGGTTTTCATTTCTATACTTTCAAGAATTTTCATTTCATGTTCTAGGTCCTATAGTTCATTCAGTTTGAGCATTGCATATCATTTCAATTTGGTTCCAGATCTATCCTATTGTCTTAAGGACTAAGATCCAAGTCTAATTGACTTACCTTTGAGGTTGAAAGTCAATCTCTACTCCTTGTGATCTCTTTCCTAATTAAATTCCTTAGGGAGAGGAATAAACAGAGAAAATACCCTGTTATCCATTAAGGATCCCCTTTCCCCCCATTTCAACAACATTATTTTGGTGCTATAAAATTAACATACAACTTGCACATTTACTTTGGTGTACTTAAAAAAAACGTGTATAATATATCTGGTGTGCTTGCACACATGTGAGTTAGTCCACTGAAAGTGTGTTTTTTAAAGTATCCTCTCCCCCTGTGGACCTCATGTGATCCTAGGTAATGAGAAATTACAACATTTAAAACTTTCCCTTTTTTCAAGTAGGAGGCTTGCCTTGAGACACATCTTTATTGAGAACCCAAGGGATCAACATCAAGCGATGTTTTCTGGCTCACTATATAAATTGGATGAGATTGAAAGATATAGTTTGATTTGTTCATGTAGCGTACTAAACTTTCGCTAGTGGTCTTGAGTAATTCAGGATCACGAGGAGATGTCTAAGTTATTGGCAGTGTTCACAAAGTTCCACCCACTAAGAACCCTTGCTGTAGAGGCCTTAAATTTCATTTGAATGTAATCTTATAAAGTGGTGCAAGGGATGCAAATCGTACCTTGAAGCTACTCACCATGTACTTTCTTAGGTCAAGATAGAATCTTGTTAGGTTGCTAGCAATAGCCTCTCAGGAAGAGAAAGAAGGTGTTCCAATGGCATCTATTCACGATCATGTGTCACTGGCCATCTACTATCCATCTTCGTATAGAAAATGTTTTGAAACAATCATACCAATTGTTTCACTACCCAATCTTTCTAATTATTTACCCCTTTAATAGGAGGTGGGCCTACTTAAAGATTAACACCCACTCTACCACTAATTAAGTTGTGAATGTACTTTTGAGTCTTTTTTTTACTAGTAAATCCAATTGGTCTAGGCTTTATCTTTGACACCTACTGTTAAAAATCACAACATAAATTGTTTTCTATGCTTTCATAACATCTTCAAATCTAAAAATATAAAAACTAATCAATACTAGGGTTCCTTAGAGATCTTTTTGTTGGCAAACTAGTGCATTGCATTTGTTAACATGTGCACTGCAACTACATATTTGCACTATAGAAACATTGCAACACATTTGTTAGCTCATCCGACACATTTTTCAGTTAGAAAGCTACATCTCTCTACCAGTCAAAAATCTGCCTTAGCAAATGAACAACAAAACATCTATGGACCAAATGTAATCATCTAGTTCTGCAACACATCCATTGCAAACTGCACCATAGTCGATATCTTTTGTATCACAGTTGAAATCTTCTGCACCACATCTATAGTTTTCTCTACCACATCAAATAAATAAAATAGAGTATATCTTAAGAGGGTACATAAACCTAATCTTATTTACACAAAAATCATAAATCAATAGACATTTTCCTGCATTTTCTAGCATACTTTCAGCTTTCCTAGATTAAACATTACATCATTTAGCGTCATATCACAAGTCCTTGAAATCTTGTCTTGAACATCTAGAAATCTGAAAACTAAATGAAAATTTAGAGGTCAAGACTAGTGTCATCATTCTGAAAATCATCAAAACCGCATCTTTACAAAACTACCCCCATCAACAAAAGTAGATTTCTCAACTCATAAGTCTAGTTATAAATTGACTTTTTTATCAAGCAACCATCATCACTAAAGGCTTATGATTTTCACTTGGTTATGTTAGTCAAAATTTGAAATAAATAAATAAAAGGTAATCATCTTTTAGGATCCAAAGTCAAATATCTAAGGTCTTTTGCATTTACAAAAAATTGTCACAAAAATCCGAAAAAAAAAACATAGATCTAAATTCATTTTAGTCTTTACCTCTCAAATTCCAAAATACAAAATACCAAAAACATAGAATAGGTTCATTCTAGTTTGCATCCATACCAAAATATTAAAAATCTATAAAATACCAAAAGTCAAAACACCATCCCTTTTTATGGTTGTCACATGATCACAAGTAAAATGAAAAGAGATGGAATCATCATCTAATCCTATGTACAACCCAATAAGTGAAATGCACTTTGGTGAAAATCCTAGTGATCACACAAATTCACAAAATCTACCCCATTTTGATAATTACACTATACATGAGGTGGAACAAGGGCTCACACCTAAGGAAATAAAAAATGCATCGTAAGATCCTAGAATCTTGAGAATCATTGACAAAATAGTGTTGGTAGACCCTAACAAGTACTTCATGCAACTTGGACAAAACGGAGCTAGGTTACCACCTAAATTTGATATATCAACCATCATAGGGGAAACATTGAATACATTGTCACTAGGATTAAGTGTCGTAAATTGGCCTCCACCATTGGGAGCTACTACATCACCACCCTCATCACAGTTGAACATAGGCATGTCGCTAGCTCAAATGACATATTTCACACCAACTGTGAATATTGCACTGCCACCTACATTCACTAAACCAATGGAAAACCCATTTTCCTCCACTTCTACAACTACAACACTAACCCACACTACAACTCTAGCTCAAAATTTTACCCAGCCCACAACACCAAATAATATACGAAATACTTGCTCGTGCGAATAGTTTGTAATTCTCCACTTTAGCATTTGATGACTTGCCAACTAAGGATTATATTTGTGTGGATGGTTTAAATATAGATATTTTACCCAACGTCAAAGCTCATTTTGCTAATACAACATCACATCACAACTAGGTTTATTTAAATCAAGGCAACTTGTAATGTCCTTACACCATTAATTGTTTTTGAGTAAATTCTTTCAGCTTACTCTCTTTTTCTATAAATCAAACAAAAATCTTAATTATATGCATAGAAACATTTCACTTCAATATGTTGAGCACCTCAAGCAACACCAAATCCATGAGTGATTTCCTTCCATTTGAAGGTGTAGAATGTAGTGTAGTGAGGAGGATGGTTGTAGACCAACTCAAAGAGGTTTTCTTGATTCACAACAATGTGGAGGGTGTGATTAGGAAGATAATAGGAGAAAAATTCCTGGCCCAAGTTCTTGTGCACAACTCTGCACTATTGGAGTGCTTCTTATATAATGTCATCCACACTTTCGAGAAGTTTGAATGGGGAGAAAAAGTTGCAGAACGCCTAGTTTGACCAACCCATTTAGCTTGAATTGAAGCTAGGTTGGGGAACCTTACTAAGTATTCATGCATTAGCCTGGTGGGGGGTCATTTTCATTACCACTACTATGAGAAATGAGCAAGCTAAGTAGGTGGTCACCTTACTCTATGTTGGGCTAGAGTGGAATATGATGGAGACCTTCACCCACTTCGTGGAGTTTAATAAAAATATTCTCTTGCTAGTACAGATTGAAAGGCTCTAGGAGGTGGAGAAGGGCATCCACATTCTCATTTTCACTCTTTTTGTTTAAGAAAAGTTGTAATGGAAAACCCCTCTTTTTGTTGTAATATGAACAATATATGAATATATATACACACCTTTTTTGTTTAATCTACTTCATGTGGTGCAATAATCTTGGGGTTTTTTGTTTCAATTTTGTGTTTTTATTTTCCACTATGATGCACTTCTTTACTTTCATAGTTGCAATGGATACCAATGGTCTCCACTTTAGATAAATATCATCTTTGTAATGCAATTTACCTCTGGTACTATCACCTTTCTTAAAATGTATCTTTGAATAATGAAATGATAGTTTAAAATAGCACTAATAAAAAAATGTCGATCTCAAGCAAGGTGCTTAAAATTTTGTCAGAGTCTGCCTCAGTCTTAAAATAGCCCCACTATCTTCCTTAAAAACTCCACTCAAGACCAAGTTCAAAGTACCTTAGTGCTTTTTCTAAAAAGAGCCATAAGAAATATCATAAAGAATAGTAAAACATAACTTTTTTGAAAAAGAACCATACCCCCAGAAATAAGATAGGTTTTTGAAACCCTGTCACGAACTGACAAAGGTTTCAAAACTTTGTAAAATCTCTAAAGTAAAATTGATTTTCGTTGAACTTTCTTCCTTTAGTCGATGTATGTTGAGGTTATAAAACCACTTCGGATCACGAGGCCTTTTCCAAAACTCCTCAAAGAGCTGCTTCAAAACAAAACTTAAGTTAAAATTTGGGATATCAAGTGGAAAAGGAAGTTATGGAAACCTAATCGATGCCTAAATTAGTTTCAAAAACATATTAAAAGGGTGACAACTTGACATGACCAAATTTGTTTAATAGTGGGTGCTTTTTTGGGAGAATATGACCAAAATTACGGTAACACCTAGCTCTGACTAGGGACAAGGACTATGAAGGATGAATATATAAACCTAGGATCTCAATAGCAGACCAGTGCCTTATACATTCGGTGACTGAAATAAAGAAAGATGGAGTTCAACCCCCCAAAATGGTGGTAAAGGGGGATGAAGGGACCTATTTCTCTAATTTCATTCAGGAAATGAGATCCACACAATGAAAGGACTGACAACCAAAAGGTGAGTCAAATCAAGGTGTGAATCTATTGATTTCCCTTTTATGCAAGGACGGAGGTCTTGATTAAACAACACTTTGGGAAGAAAGATTAAAAATAATAAAATAACTCCAAAATGCAAGCTATAAAGTGCATCTAGAAGATTAACGTCAATTCTAATGGAATCATAAACAAAATTGCAAATCTGAGCATGGGAAAGAGATGTGTACCAATCACCAAAAGTTCTTTTTCAAAGAAAATTGAGGACTCATTCGCCCTATGGTGAATGGGTCTTGTCTAGGGCTCTGTAAAATTTGTTTTTGGGTTCTCTTTTGTTGTGTCTGCACTCCCAAATTCTCGAATCTCATAGTCGGACAACCGAAAATAAATTTTGTTGGTTAGTTTTCGTGAAATTGCAAGAATGATGACAAATTTGACAACTTTGTAATTTTTCTCTTCAATAGATCTTCCACCTAAAATCTACAAACACATGTCAAGAGAGAAAAATGTTTTTTTGTTGGTGAATGGGGGTTTTCCTTGGTCAAACCCTATTTTGGTAATTGAACCTTGTAATGAAATGAAATAACATGAAAGGAATGATGAATGAGAAAATGCAATGTCACAACTCACCAAATCCTTGTTTGAACCTTGGAATGTGGATCTGTAACTAGCATGAAATGGCTTCAATGGATGTGGATCTTGATCTTGAAACAATGCCTTTGAATGATTGAATGGATCTTGAAGACTACATCAGCATATTAGCTCAAATAACATGTATGATGCAAGAATAATTTGACATGATAATAGATCTTGATTTCTGCAATAATCTTCAATAAATCTACCCTTGAATGCCTTGAAATGCTCTTGATAATTCTCACTTGAATATCCTTAGGTTGCTTGAAATATTCTAGGTGAAACATAGTGAAATCACCTCTTATTTATACATATGTTAACATTAATTCCCAAAATTCAAATAACAGAAGCCGACATGTGAATATACATTTGAAAACATTGAAATACCGCCAAAAACATATTTAAAATCTAGGCCCTAGGTCTAAGTGAGGATCCATTCACCCTTGGGCGAATGGGTCCTAGGTCACTTACCTAGGACACACATTGCTCAATGATAAATGTTATGTCATGGCATTTATGAATTTCAGGTTTTCCTCTTTGAAATTTGTAATTAATTAGCCTTGGATTTGAACTAAGGGGCCACTTAAGGCATAATTAACCTCAATTAATTAATGAGGCCCTATATAAGTGTGAAAGTGTAAAGGTACACCTTACAACATCATAAATAAGGCACAATTAAGTCCATTTTATTTAATTGGTCCCTAAACTTAATGTGAATATTTAAAATACATATTACAACACTAAACTAAGGCATAATTTAGTTCATTTTATCACCATTATTTTCCAAATTAAGTGTGAAAAAATGATACTTTTTCTTACACTACATTTAGCCCCCACTTTAGTGAGAGGAATACTCTGTGTCAAAATCACACTAAAGTATAAATTCAAGACACATATGTATGCAACAATGACAAAGATACTCAATCATACACTATCAAAGCCTATGAGAAGAGGTGGGTAGAGCAAGCTTTGACTATCCCAACACGATGTGGAACATGACTATTTGTCTAGGGAAGGGGTGGATCAAGCTTCAACTTTCCAATGCAATGTGGAACACATATAGGTTGTTTTTCCTACATGTTCACAAGTAGAACTTGATGTTTACTATGCAAATGACACATATGCTCACACGAGCTAGTGGAACCTCAGGTCGTCCACTAGGTGATCCCCTAGGAAAGTGGCAAATGAGAGAATCTTCTTAGGCTCCCATACCATATCAAATTTATCCTCCTGACAACTTCAATAAGGCACGCCCACATTTTGGTTTCAATCTTCATAGGGCTTAACAAGTTGTGTTATGCTAGACACTCATGAACAAGGTGAAGGCTCTACTAGCAAGCAAGGTGTGTTATGCTTGGTGGCCTTATAGGGACGGGTTTGAGCTTCACAAGGTTAACAAGTTGTATTATGTTAAACAATTCTGAACATTATATATATATGGTTTTGTTCAAAGGGATTTTTCTTAGTTTGTGTAAGGTCTTCTTCTTAGGGATCATCGTGCCTAATGTCTCCAAGAGAGGTCAATTCCAAGATAAAAGATTCACAACTTAGGTAATGCAACGTGTAGCATCACCACTAAGAGGAAAGTCGTATGCTAAGAAATATCATGCTCTTGGAGGACATCAAACCTAATGACACCACCAAGAAAAGGACGCATCACAAGAATAAAGAAAATTGTACAAGGCACATGAGATTCGAGAATAATGCCAATGTATGCCCCCATTTTAAAGGAATTGTTACACCATTGTTGTGAGAAATAACTTTAAAGTATCAAATAGTCTATGCTAACCATAAAGAGGACATGAGAGCTTACTCAAAAATCCCTATTCCAAGTGATGTATTTCCAAATGAAGCCACATCATGAAAAAGGGTTGCCCCCAAAATGAAATCCCAAAACACAAAAGGGATCCATAGATTCAGGGTCAGTATATCTTTGCTACAATGTGATTATAGAGCTCAGAAATGTCATCATTCCCCAAATACTCATAGAATAGGAAGAATGACACAGAGAGAAAAAACAAAGAAAATATTTGGAATCAACATGGAAGAGACCTAAATGTCTCCACGCCTTGTGTCATCCCCAAAAGGAAAACACAAGACAAAATAAAAGAATAAATGTTTACGAAATAAAGAAGAATGTAGATACATATAGAGGAATGCACATGAAGAGAGATACATCAAACATAACAATATGGTGGATCACATTACGCACATACAATCACACAAAGAAACACGAAAAAGAAAACAAGGAAAAATAATAGTAAGGCACATGTAAGTCAACCTATAGTAGGCCATTTGCATCTTAATCCTATTCAGTATATGTCGAAGGAGGAAAACTAGCCGAAGGGACAACATCAAGTGCCAAAACTAGGACAAGGCTACCTAACCCCTTGCCCCCACTAAGTGTAGGACAAGGATGAGTTGAGATAAGTGATGAGAATGAGCTCCTTGTGTTAAATAAAATGATTTGCAATGAATGTTAAACATGTAATGGTGAGCATACTATGACCCTACAACTATTACATGGCAAGGAAAAAAGTGCATGCCTTTAGTCAAGATGGATCCCTAGGGGATATAAATTTCTTCAATATTCCCTTTAAAGGACAAAAATTATTGGTGTGATGTCCAAAGAATCTATGCTAAGCACAATATGGTATTTTGATAAGTTTTCTTTTTAGTTAGATTTTCACATTTAGGTGGCAAGGTGATTAATCCCTAATGTAAAAGAGTGTAAAAGGCCTTCTCAGACTTGGATATCTTTAATAGCTCATCAAAGGATTCAGGTGGATCACATATCTCTTTTAATTGAAATTTTTGATGTGCATGTAGTTTCGGCTTCTTTTTCTTTGGTTTGATAACTATTTGGTCATCACTTTCCTCTTATAACTTCAATTCCTTTCCTTTTTTAGAAAAGGATGTGTTAGGAGTAATGAAGTGATTAGAACTTGTGGTTTATTTTCTCTTATGTGTGGGAGTTGTGTGGGAATTTGGTTGAGTAGAAGGAAAATTGTTTTTAATGAGATGGAAAAGGGTATATATGAATTCTATTCCTTCTTCATGGTTAAGAAAAATTTGTAGGTTCCCTATGAGAGGAATGGAATTAGTGGCAATAGGTTCAGTTCTCACAAAGTCTTGCAAAATTTTTAATTCTTCACTTATCTTTTGTGTGTTTTGAGAAACATGAGCAACCATTGTTCCAATGTCATGCACATTGTTTGTAGGTAAGGAAGTAATTGGAAATGAGGTATAAAGGCTATGATCCATAGAGGGTTGATTATCAAAACTATTAGTGAAAGAGTTGGAAAACCCAAGATCCACAACAAATGGTGTATCGAAGGATGACATGAGTCTCAAACTACGTCTCACAATAGTATTGCTAATAGGACACTAAATTGTAAAGTTCATACAAGATTCACAAACTTAATGTAAACCCAAAATGGAAAGAGGGTGAAATGAAATGTAATCACCTAGAATGTAACAAGGTAATTTTCTAATTACACAATGCAAAAATCTGAAAATGATTTCTTGTAAATGCAATTTTAAAATCACACAATGCACTAATTTTATCAAATGAAGCTAAATATGATCAATTCCAAGTAACAAAAAATTTGTAAACTGAAACATAAATTTGAAAAGAACAAAGTGAAATGCAGAAACAAATGTTTTAGTGCCCAAAAAATTAGGAAATGACCCTGATCATGGACTCATTCGCCCAAGGGAAAATGGGTCCTGTTATGCCTTGCATAACCACCCCATTTTATTCTAGAACAAAATGGGTCCCCCTTTTGTCTTTTCCCTTTGGCCTTTGGTTTTCTGCCTTAGGCATTTTTCTTTTAAAGTTTTGTCGGAAGCGGAACCGGGACCAATACCGGACTTGGAAATTCCTTCTAAGTTTTGGTTCTTGTTCCGTCCCTAGTTCCGGTTTCGACGGTTCTTTGTCTCTGTCTTTTTTTCTTTCTCGGAGTCGGGTTCGGGTCCAAATCGGAAGGTTAAATTTTCTTCAAAATTTCTCTTATGGATTCCATCTCGACCCCGACTCCGCCTTTTCCTTTCTCTCTCTTCTTCGTTGGTCTTTTGTTGGTTTTTGTGTCTTGTGCCTTGGATGTTTTCGAAAAACATCCATCTTTTTCTTTTTGTTCCGACGGACTCAGAACCAGAACTAGAACTGAACTTTGAAACTTGAAAAGGTTTTTGGTTCGAGTTTCGTTCTGATCCTGGTTCTGGTGTTTCATTCTTTCGCTTTCCTTTTCTTCTTTTGTTTTGTTGTGGGGTTTTCCCTCCCCTTTCTCTTTCTTTTCCTTGTCCCTTCTTTGTCTTTTTGGGTGACAGAGGAGGCGGGTGCGGATCGGAATCCGAACCCAAAACTTGAAAAAGTTTCAATTTTGGTTTGGTTCTAGTCCCAGTTCCGCTTTATCCATTTTGTTCTGCCCTAGTTCCGATCGTTTGATCGCGGGGTGTTTTTTTTCCTTCCTTTCCCCTTTTCTTTTTCGTCTTTGTATGTTTGTTGGAGGTGGGGCCAGAATGGAATCCGAAACTGAAACTTTGAGGAAGTTTTTATTTCAGATTTGGTTCTGCCCCCACCCTCGTTGTGCTTCACCCAGGATCAGTTTTTTCTCCGACCCCGCTGGTGTTTTGTTTTTGTCCTTTTCATTTTGGTTTCCTTCACGGACGCGGAGCCGAGATGGTGTATGAACTTGGAAATGTTGATTATTTCCCTGGCTTGTTCCCATCCTGACTCTAGTCCCGGTTCCGATTTCTGTTTTGGTTCCGCCTCCGCCAGTTTTAAAGGGGGAGTGTTTTCCATTTTTGGTTCCACCTCCGCTAGTTTTAAAGGGGGGGTGTTTTCCCATTTTGGTTCCGCCTCCGCCGGTGTTGTGTTTCTTTTTGACAGAATTAAAGACATGATAAATAATAATATATTTCCTTTGAGAACTAATGGGGGACATTTGTTTTGTAGGATCTGAGTTTAGCATGATGTCTAGCCGAAGGAATGAAGTCTTGCCGACTCGGAAAATCTCGGCGCAGGGGGGCGACTTCGGCGAAAGGTCTTGCCAACCCAATAGGGTCCCGCCGATGTATTTTGTGCCTTCGGTATAACATGTTGAGCAAGGTGTAATGTCTCGCCGACCAGAAAAAGTCTCCCCAAAGTGAAATAAGCTCTCGGAAAAAGGACGTGATTTCAGTGAAATGTCTCAGCGAAGGAGGTTGATCTTGCCGACAACTTGCAGAGGGACCGATCTCGAGCGGGAGGAGAGCTAAAGAAGAAGAAGGAAACTGTGAGTCAAAGGGATAGCTAGTATCTACTAACAGGGGTAGCTCGACATTAATGGTGATATTTTAGGGCACTCAAGGCAGCTCCACTGGAGGTCAAAAATGGACACGGAGGCGTAGAAGTTAATGTGGTAGCTACAAAAGATCTACAAATCACCCCCAGAATGATCCTTCACCAGCATGGACGGCAGGAGTGCGCATTTAAGGTAGAACCGACTCTCTTCAAAAGATCTGGACACCAACCCTCTGGCACCGCGGATATTTTGTAAACCCTAAAAATAGGCACCGACATTCTTTTCAAGAGGTGGTGTATATATGGCATTCTTGCCTCTTTGTATGGGATCTTTTTTAGAAGTGAGAAGGTAAGAACTGCTAGGGTTAGAAAAAGTTAGAAAATTTTTTAGAATACAGAGAGAAAATAGAGAACAGATAGAGGAGACAGAACTGCATCCTGATTCTTTGTAATAGGAGCTTCTTTTGTCTTCTTAGTTAGGAATTAGACTCAGCATAGGATGGAATGTATCTTTCCAATTTCATTAGTGTAGATGGAATCAGTCTGAAGACGCAGGTTTTCTGTACACTGGTGATTGTGCCTGATTTGTAAATGTTGCTTATCTGTCTCACCAACAGTAGAAACAACCAGATTTGAATCTACTTCATATTGTGTTCTAGAATGGTATTTATCTTAAGTTAATCATTTGATTTTGAAAGCTTTCAAGGAATTAAATCTTATTTTGTGTTTTTTTGAAGTGGTAACTTATAATCAATTGTTGAAATTAGCACTGTGAATGCATGAAACTAGTGTTAATCACAAGTTAATTTTGTTCTTTAGTTTTAGTTAGCAATTCCTTGAGAGGTAACAAGTCTGGTTAAGTTAGATGAATTATCATTCTTTTCAGTACCAAAAGCCTTTATCTATATTTTTATGTTTCTTTAAAAACCCCAGTTAAATTAGGTTTTAGTTCATGCCTGATCTTAGAATGATCCATAATCCCAACACCAGCAGGCCCCTTGAACATTACTGTTACATTGACCAATTGAGCAACATCAGCACAGTTGAGAACCAACTACAAAGACCTTGGGAGCTAAGACATCCATGTGTTGTCTTTCTCTTTCAAGAGAAACAGAGTAGCAATATTATGTTTGCGTGTTGTGCCAAAACAAGCGTCAACAAGTCCTAGGTTAGGTTTTTAAAAATGTTTTTACAGATTTGTAAGATGATTTTAGTGGTTTCCATATTCTGATTAGAAACAACAAGTTATAGTTTGAATTTTTTTGTAATTAAGGTGAAATACAAGTGCAAAATGTGACAAAATGACAAGCTAGAAGACCTAATTTGATGTGCAATTTTGTTTGAATTTTCAAATACAAATGAATGATGATGCAATGCTATGTAAATGATTTGAAAAATGACTATTTTTTTGTATTTTTCATATTTAAAGAATGCAAAGATGCAATCCTAAAACCCTTAAATGAAATGCAAAGTAAATGTAAACTAGACACCCTAAATGAGACTCAATTCAATGCAATGAAATAAAAATGAATGCAAGATCTAAATCTAGGGTGCAAATGGACTCCAAAATAAGAAAATTGCAATGATCAAACTTGAGTTCACCAAAATGAAATAAAGAAAGATGGAGTTCACCCCCAAAAATGGTGGTAAAGGGGGATAAAGGGACCTTTTTCTCTAATTTCATTTAGGAAATGAGATCCACGCGATGAAAGGACTATCAACCAAAAGGTGACTCAAATCAAGGTATGAATCTATTGATTTCCCTTTTATGCAAGGACGGGGGTCTTGATTAAACAATACTTTGGGGAGAAAGATTAAAAATAGTAAAACAACTCCAAAATGCAAGTTATAAAGTGCATCTAGAAGATTAACCTCAATTTTGATGGAACCAAAAACTAAATTGCAGATTTGGCAATGGGAAAGTGATGTGTACCAGTCACCAAAAGTTCTTTTTCAAAGAAAACAAGTACTCATTTCCCCTATGGTGAATGGGTCCTAGCTAGGGCTCTATAAAAATGGTTTATGGGTTCTCTTTTGTTGTTTTTGCACTCCCAGATTCCCAAATCTCATAGTCAGATAGCCGAAAATAATTTTTCTAGGTCAATTTCCATGAAATTTCAAGAATGATAACTTTGACAACTTTGCAATTTCGCTCTTCAATAGATCTTCCACCTAAAATCTGCAAGCATGCATCAAGAGGGGAAAATGTTTTGTTGTTGGTGAATGGGGGTTTTCCTTGGTCAAACCCTATTTTGGTAATTAAACCTTGTAATGAAATGAAATAACATGAAACAAATGATGAATGAGCAAATGCAATGTCACAACTCACCAAATCCTTGTTTGAACCTTGGAATGTGGATCTGCAACTAGCATCAAATGGCTTCAATGGATGTGGATCTTGATCTTGAAACTTGACTTGAAACAATGCCTTTGAATGTTTGAATGGATATTGAACACTACAACATTATACTAGATCACATAACATGCATGATTCAAGAAGAATTTAACATGATAATAGATCTTGATTGCTGCAATAATCTTGAAAAATGTTCATGACTTCTATCTCTAGGATTTCCTAATAGCTCATGATCTTCAACTATTTTCATGATCTAGCTGATTTATTCATCGATCTCAAAAATGAATACTTTGAAACTTGAAATCATGGAGGTAACTTGAGTTATAGAACCAAACGATTTTTCAACTTCCTTGCTTGTTGGGATGGAGGATACCGAGGTGGAACATGATGTTGCAGGAGGGGTGTTATCTTCCTCCCCATATAAGCTATCGGATACTTCTTTTATGTCTTCATAATGTTCATCATGTGCTTCACTCCCTTTTTCAACACTGGGCTTAACCGAGTAATCTTCTTGGCACAATAAGACTAGGTTAGAACATGCATTAGTATAAGATGATAATTTCCTTTCATTAGATGTTCCATGACAAAACTTTGGAGTGAATCTTCTATTTGATAAAATCCCAACTAGACCTTGATCAAAATATACAAAAAAAGATAAATCATCTTCTATTTTAATGGCTTCCAGTTTGGTTTGACTTCAAAGTCACATACCTTTTTCCACTTCAAGTAGAATTGGATTTATGGATGCAGGCCAACCATGAAGATGGTCAATAAGTTTGATTGGTTGGGCCTATCAGCATGAGGAATCCATTTCAGGAATCGAGTGAATCTGTCAATGAAATCCCTAATATTTTCATGTTCTCCCTTTTGAATCCTAAAAAAATAAGATAGTAGAGTGTATGTGTTAATGATTGGTTTGAACCTTGCAATAAACTTGTCCTTCAACACACTCCAATTAGTGATGGACCCATCTTCTAGACATTGGAACCCATTTGTTGCTTTACTAACCAAAGATTCTAAAAAAGGCCACACAAACATATTTTCCTTTGTAATGCCTAAAATCCCCAATACAACATTTAAAGCTTGAATGTGATTTTCCAGATTTTGTGCATCTTTCCTAGTAAACTTCAAGAAATGTTTTTTGGATCCCATAGTAAAGGCAGAATATTGAGATAAATCCAAAGGCTTGAAATGATCCCTCCATGGTTGTGGGGAGACTAAAGTTATCTCATGCACTGAGAGATTGTTATAGAAACAAACAAAACTTAAAACACAGAGCTTCCAACCTCCATTTGAGTAGAGGTAATTTATTTCTTAATTCTAAACTTATTCATAAATCAACTTCTTGGTGGTGCATTTCGGTCTAGAGGTTTGATTGTGGTTTGGGTTAGGTGAGGGTGAGAATTCCACACAATCTCTCTTCTTGGAAACCTCTCAACCACTCTTCTAAATGGCCTATGTGCTAACTCTTCTTCTTCTTCCTCAAGAACAAATTTTACTTTCATATACTTTGCAACACTCCTATATCTCCAAGCTAGAGTATTTAATTGGGAGATATTGTCTTCCTATTTTGGAATGACCTAGTCAAGGTCTGACTGTAACATAGGAAAATCATTTTCACGAGGTAAAACCATTTTATACATAACAAGGAAATTGTTTTGATTTTCTCTTTCGATTCCAAAATAAAGTTGTCAAAATCTATTGGTTGACAGATTTGTTTGTTTAAAGATTAATTTAATTTGACTCCATAATACCTAGAAGAAAGACTAATCGACAATCAATAGTTGGAGAGATCACCATTTTATTGGTAATCTTCCTTTGAATTTTAATTGAGGTAGAATTCTTTTGATTTTTTTTATTTTAAAGATAATGGGTATGCTTTTGACCAGAAAGAAGGAAAGGAAAACTAACACTTACTCATAGCCATGATGCAAATGTGATTAAAATAAACTTTAGGACATTAACTGGAACTAAAAAGATGTATATTCCACCAATATAACAACTCAAAGATTGGATTACTAATAGCAGAAATCTAACTCGAAAAACTACAATTTCATCATTTAACTAAAGAACAAAGAATGAAATACCCAAGAAAAAAATATTTGCAAAGAGAATTAGAACTCTAGAACTTATCAGAGCTCAAAGACTCATTCACAAATTTACTCAATATTGCATTCATATTCATTGCTCAAAGATAAAGAACTTCAAAAAAAATATAAAACTATAAAACTTGATCATTCTTTTCAATTGATTCTCACTCTTGCATCAAAGTACAATGGGGATAAAAAATTCAAACCTCTGAAAAGTCTACCAAAAACATATTTATAATTTTTACATCATAACAATCACCAACTTCTTGAAAACTGAATCTTTGGGTAAATTGTAGCCAATAATTTATCAAATGAGTGTTTCACATATGATTAGTTGATTTTTGCATAACCAACTCAATTAAGCATCTATAGCTATTTTGAGGGAGGCTATGATTAAATTGCATATAACAATTCATTAAGACAATGGAGTAAATCATTGCTCCTCATAGATAAGCCCTGTGGCCACCTACTTATGCTAATAGTTTGCAATTATCTAGTTCAACATTTAATGACTTGCCAACTAAGGGTTATATGTTGAATGAACAAGACAACTGAGAGGGGGGTTGAATCAATTGTATTTGAAACATAGAAAAAGAGAAGAGGCTATAATTTCTAACCCCCCCTTTTTCTAAGTCATAGTTTCATTCAAAAGATGAGATCCAAGAACCTTGAAGTAACCATCAACCCAAAAGGTGAATTAAATCAAGATTTAAGGATCTTGCAATCTCTCCTTTATAGAAGGATGGGGTGGTCAAATAAATCACAATTTAGCGAAAATGAATTATACTAACAAATAAACCCTAATTCTATTTCTAACACATGTAATGTATAAATATAACACAAAACAAAAAGAAACTGTAACTTTTCTTGAGAAACAAGGAGTAGACAATGTTGTCCACATGATCAAATCCCAATTTTTTGATATGCTGATAGGGACTCATTCACCACCAAAGGCGAATGGGTCCTAGTAGGCATTTTCAAAGAGCTCTGAATTTGAAACTAAAGTGTGTACAGTGTAGGATCTACTACCCTTCAAGCCCTAACAAGGACTCATTCACCACTAAAGGAGAATGGGTCGTATTAGGTCCTTCCAAAAAACTCTAAATCTGATCTTCAAATTCCAG
Source organism: Sequoia sempervirens (assembly GCA_007258455.2). Taxonomy (NCBI): domain Eukaryota; kingdom Viridiplantae; phylum Streptophyta; class Pinopsida; order Cupressales; family Cupressaceae; genus Sequoia; species Sequoia sempervirens. The sequence goes on along the minus strand of VDFB02385909.1, from coordinate 6,632 downwards.
GTTCGCACTCCTCCCTTGCACTTTGAAATTCCTATTTTCAGATCTGGATCTACTAGTAATCTGCAAGACAAATTTTGTAGCTTGTTGGTGGATAGGGGTTTGCCTCAGTCAAACCCATTGTTGGTAATTAAACCTTTGATGATGAATGAAACTCTAAAACATGCAATTGTATATGCAATCCTAACCTTAAGTGTGTCTAAGATTAACATCCCTAAGAATGTAAAGGAAATTTTATTCAATTTTGTTAGAATAGAACCCTAAATTGAAACATGAACAATGCAAGTGACCTACTATAAAAGATCCTAGATCCTCTCAATAAGCCACAAATCTAAATATAACTCTCTCTAGGCTGCAAGTAGGATGATCATAGAAGATGGAATCACTTAGGAAACAAGTCCTTAGGCTTGGTTGTATGTCTTTTTTGTTTCCCAACACCTAGAATCACTCATGATTTTCCATAGGCATCTATCATCAACCTTCACTAATGCTTGATCTTTGACACAAAATAAGCTTGAAGACTTGCAATGTTGCTCCAAACTTCACTCTTGCTTGCTTCTTGAATGATTGATCTCATGAAAATTCCTTGTCTCTTAGCTTGCTTGAAATCTTCTTACTCATCTAGCCTAAATTATGTAAAATAACCTTATATTTATACATAATTTGAGAATTAAGCCTGAAATTCAAATGATTCAACCTAACACTAGATCTAGAATTGACAATCATTATGGTCCTACCAAAATTAAATGCAAAATGAGGTGTACTATGTGAGGAGGACCCATTCACCACTAAAGGTGAATGGGTCCTAGCACAACTTTCTAGGACCATGCTTCAGGGAATGAAATAACATCAAAAACCCACCTCAAAAATGCAAAGAAAGGGGTGTCCTATGTGGAGAGTACCCATTTTCCACTAAAGGAAAATAGGTCCTAGCACCATTTTCTAGGACCTTGAATTTTCCAAATTAAATGTCATGTCATATAATTATTGGGTGTCGAGATAGATCCTTCAGAACGTATCATTAATAAGGCTTAAATTTGAATTAAAGGGGTCAATTAAGCTCAACTAACCACAATTATTTAATGAAACCCTAGATAGGTGTGAAAGTGTAATACATCACTCCAAATAAGGTATAATTTAAGTACATTGCATTAAAAAGGGCCCTAAATTAATGTGAATGTGTACAACACATCACAACACTAAACCAAGTATAGTTAAGTTAATTATATATCAATTATTCCCAAATTAAGTGTGAAAATGGTTACTTTTTTCTACACTACATTTAGCCCCCACGTTAGGTACCACATGATACTACGTGCATATGCAAGCTAAAGGAAATAACCACTATGAAAAGGATACTCATATGGATTCATTAGGGAGAATGAAGCCCCCACTATAGTTACCTATGAAACCATAATGTTAAGAACCACATCCTACAACATAGGTCTGTTAACCACTCAAAAATCCTCATATCAAAATTCTACGGAGGATTGAATTTGAGGGTAGATATATGCCCCTTGATTTTGCTTGCTTTATGGAGGTAGAATCAGGGTGAACATGAAACCACATTGAATCATCTAAGTCATATCATAGGGTATTTCCATGTACCATACCACATGATGATAAACATTTGATGAGACTAGGAGTGGAATTACGAATCCAACGCAACAAACGACATCAAAAATGGAGTCCTCTAGCCCCCAGTATGCTAATTTGAATGAACATCCTTTCAAATGAATGAGATTTATTTACTAGGGTTTTACTAAATACTAATGAAAATGACAGTTTTCGCTATTCATTTGACAATTACCTTGGTGCAAAGTAAGTGAAAATGCCTAGCCAAAGAGTCTACAAGCCCCCAAGATTGGAGGAGGTTCACAACGATGTAGCACAAGGCATTCTTTGACACACAGTGAGTGAATTTTCCTCTTCTTTTTCATCGTTTTCATGCATTTACTATACTTTTTTACGTAATTATACTATGGAAAAGATTGGCGCAAAGTGTCCCTCTTTGTTGCAAAGTGTACCACTTTGGCACAAAGTGTCCCAAAATAGTTAAAGTGTCCAAGACCCCCATCCAGAAATGTCTTAGGAGTCTATATTGTCTGAAAAGCATCTTCAAACAACTTTAGTGATATTGATTGCTTGATTTAGGACTTATTTCCTATATTTTTCTTTTTAGGTCCCTCCCTGAGCCTGACGACACTTAGGAGGGAGACATTTTCGTTTCCTTCATAATTCAGTTACCTAACTATTAGAGGAGGACATTGAGATACTTTAGAAGGTTGGGTTATTTTGGGTATACCTCATGCCACCAATTAGGTACCATGATGCTAGGTTTTTGGCCCTAGTGGAGAGATGGGACATAGATTCATGTACCTTTCATCTTCCCAGTGGGGATATAACAATGACCCTTGATGACATACATCGCATCCTATGGATTCCCATATGAGGAAAGCATGTATGATTGACCAGTGACAAATCTTATGTACATATGAGAGATGATATTCTTTATTGTCTAGAGTGGCCTAACCGTCATTTGAGCATCGAACATGCGTTGAGCTTAAATGGCTCCTAAACGCGTGATCACCAATTTTTTAGTGGATCATGATCATGATTGTAGCACTCACATTAGTACCAAATGGTTGAGGGGTGCATCTAGATGGTGGTCTTGTTCATATGATCAGGAGCATGGAGGAGTAGAGGATCATTTATGCCAGGGGCCGTAGCATGCTCACCCATCTCTATTATGATCTCATTCAATTTGTATACTGGGAGTGCCACAACATCATACATTGTACACTCCTACAGATTTGGTGCTTTGAACATGTCAAATGTACAAGGCCAACAGGATTTCCCATCACAACAGCTATGGGTGAGCCTAGGGTCTTTAGCTATCCATTGAGATGGCCATGGCAAGAGGGAGATTTTATATACTAGCAAATTAGATTTGACCGACTGGATGAGGATGACATCTATTGGAGACCATATCAGTGGATTCCCTGTGGGAAGATGACAAACATGAGTTGTGCAAGCTATAGATGGACCAATTTATTCTAGGGAGAAATAGTTACATAGTCAAACCCTTCTACTATAACCATGTTATGAGGCAATTTGGGCATATCTAAGTACCACCATGATCTAGGTTGATGTACCAATGATCAACACAGAGTGCCACTAGGCCTAGGGATAGTCATTGTCTCACTAGTGATGATGTATACTTTAGTGGTTCAAAGGATGAGGATCATGACATACTCTCAATTTTTGAGGTCCATGGCGTAGGTACTACTTAGTCCTACAAGGAGTGGTGGATCATAGCTAGACCAGCCCCAATCTTTCCTCTGTATCATCCTATGGGTTTTGTTGGACCACTTCCACGGCGTAGAGAGGATAGGGCGATGATCATATAGATATGGACACAAATGAGAATGAAACTGTTCCAAACATCTTTTTGGGTTAAGATGAAACACCGAAAAAGAGAAGAGGCTATGATGTCTAACCCCACCTTTTTCTAGGTCATAGTTTCATTCAAAAGATGAGATAAGAACCTTGAAGTAATCATCAACCCAAAAGGTGAATTAAATCAATATTTAAGGATCTTGCAATCTCTCCTTTATACAAGGATGGGTTGGTGAGCTAAATCACAAGTTGGGGAGAAGGAATTATACTAACAAATAAACCCTAATTCTATGTCTAACACATGTAATGTATAAATCTAACACAAAATAGAAAGAAATTGTAGCTTTTCTGGAGGAACAAGGAGTAGACAATGTTGTACACCTGATCAATCCCTACTTTTTTGAAATGCTGACAGGAACTCATTCACCACCAAAGGCGAATGGGTCCTAGTAGGCCTGTTCAGGGAGCTCTGAATTTGAAACTAAAGTTTGTACAATGTAGGATCTACTACCCTTGAATCCCTAACAAGGACTCATTCTCCACTAAAGGTGAATGGGTCTTATTTGTTCCTTCCAAAAAACTTTGAATCTGATCTTCAACTTCCAGGTCTACACTCCTCCCTTGCACTTTGAAATTCATGTTTTTGGATCTTGATCTGCTAGTAATCTACAAGAAAAAATTTGTAGCTTGTTGTTGGATTGTTGTTAATTAAACCTTTGATGATGAATGAAAATCTGAAACATGTAATTGTATATACAATCCTAACCTTAAGTGTGTCTAAGATTAAGATCCCTAAGAATGTAAAGGAAAATTTATTCAATTGTGTTAGAATAGAACCCTAAAATGAAACACGAACAATGCAAGTGACCTACTATAGAAGCTCCTAGATCCTCTCAATAAGCTACAAATCTGAATATACCTCTCTCTAGTCTGCAAGTAGGATGATCATAGAAGATGGAATCACTTAGAAAACAAGTCTAATGTCTTTTGCATCTCCCAACACCTAGATCCCTCATGATTCTCCATAGGAATCTATCATCAACCTTCACTAATACTTGATTTTTGACAAAAAAAATGATCTTGAAGACTTGCAATGTTGCTCCAAAATTCACTCTTTCTTGCTTCTTGAATGCTTGATCTCATGAAAATTTTGTCTCTTAGCTTGCTTGAAATCTTCTTCTTCATCTAGCCTAAATTATGTAAAATAACCTTATATTTATACATTATTTGAGAATTGACCCTGAAATTCAAATGATTCAACTCGACACTAGATCTAGAATTGAAAATAATTATTGATCCCACCAAAATTAAATGCAAAAAGGGGTGTCCTATGTGAGGAGGACCCATTCACCACTAAAGGTGAATGGGTCCTAGCACAACTTTCTAGGACCATGCTTCGAGGGAATGAAATAACATCAAAAATCAACCTCAAAAATGCAAAGAAAGGGGTGTCCTATGTGGAGAAGACCCATTTTCCACTAAAGGCGAATGGGTCCTAACACCATTTTCTAGGACCTTTAATTTTCCAAATTAAATGTCATGCCATACCATTATTGGGTGTCAAGATAGATCCTTCAGAAGGTGTCATTAATAAGGCTTAAATTTGAATTAAAGTGGTCAATTAAGCTCAATTAACCACAATTAATTAATGAAACCCTAGATAGATGTGAAAGTGTAATACAACACTTTACAACACTCCAAATAAGGTATAATTTAAGTACATTGCATTAAAAAGGGCCCTAGATTAATGAGAATGTGTACAACACATTACAACACTAAACCAAGGCATAGTTAAGTTAATTATATATCAATTATTCCCAAATTAAGTGTGAAAAAGGGTTTTTTTTCTACACTATAGTATCAAATTAAAACATCAAAAACCCTCAACAGCAATCAAATCCACAAGAATTCATTAAATGTTTATTTTGTTATAGTGATTAATCATGAAATGTAGATAACATAAATTGAAACAAGACCATACACAAGAGGACACTAGATTTATGTGGAAAACCCAATGAGGGAAAAACCACAGTGAGGATTAGCTCACAATATAAGTAATTAAAAAATTGGTACAAGGGCTTACTACCAAAATAGGACACACTGTCCAATAGGGCGCATGCCAAAGCTCACTGCTTAGAACATGAAAAGAAGATACAAGAGAAATGTTACATAGAGAACACTATCTCAATGCAACAAGTATCCACCACAATTGCTCCAACACTTTTGCAGCCTTATTTTAAATATTGCAGATACCTTCATCTCACTACCTTTAGAAATCCAACACTTTGAAGTTTGCACTAATTTTCTCAAATTCACATCTACACTTCTACAATTCACACCACATTCATCACTCACATCTATCTTGAGATCTTCCAACAACACCACTCTTATGTATACCATCCTCAACCCTAAAAACCTTCTCCAAGGTCGGCAACACATCCTTTACATTTACAATTTCAAATTAGGTCAACACCCAAACATTCCCACGATGGATAGGAATGAAGGTGGCTGACATAAATCCTTAGTTAGGACCCAAATTTTTCCTAACATGCTTCCACAAACTTATAAATAGCTTCACATAAAATGTAAACACCATGTCATCCATTACCCGTGATAACACCATAAAACTATTAAGTACATGCTTCCCACTTGATCAAGACAACACGTGGACCACACAAATATCTTCTACATGATCTAGAATAATCCACAAGCCACCTGATATCCAACAAAGAATTCTTCCAAACTTGCATCATACAAATACTTCAACCCAGAACATCTAGTTAACTTTATACGCATACTGATGCATGAAACACACATTGTATTGCACCAAATCCTGAGAAATATTGAATTCTAAAATACATAATCAACATGAGCAACTTCCCAGATCTGCACAACCTAAAAGCAAAAACCTAGTTCACACGCTGGTGAACATACCTCACTCTACACAAAAATCTACAAACCCAAACTCTTGATATAGCAACTACTATCAACTTGGAACAAAATATCAGATCTACATAGACATAACATCAACATTGAATAAATTTGGAGCACATCTCAGATCACATTCTAAATACTTGCAAAACACTATTTTCTCTATTTATCTTTTTTTCTCAAAAGCACTTGGAAACCAAGTACCAAAGACACCATCTTAGCACATTACTTCATTCCAACACATCCACAGAAACTGAAACATAAAGATAGCTCCATGTACTCATGACACTTCCTCAATATCTCAA